>JAWWEW010000057.1:4273512-4288489 GCA_035583185.1 Anabacerthia variegaticeps
GCAGAGATGATCAGAGATGGGATTTAGGGGAAGGCAGCAGAGATGATCAGAGATGGGATTTAGGGGAAGGCAGCAGAAATGATCAGAGATGGTTTTCAGTGGTAAGGCAGCAGAGATGACCAGAGATGGGATTTAGGGGAAGGCAGCAGAGATGATCAGAAATGACAAAGGAATATATTTTTTAGTGTAGGAACCAGGAAAACACTGACTCTCTTGCAGGTGATCCATTCTGGCACTGGCAAAGTCCAGGTGGGAGCTTCACCCCTTTCCTGTGAGGTTCTTCAACCTGTTTCAGCAGGGAACTCTTTAGGGGACAAACACTGAGCTGCATGATGAGTTGGCTTTGTGTGTCTCTAAAATCACAACCATTTCTAAGTTAATGATGAGGAGCTGCACTCACAGTAATGCAGAGAAAGGAAGGGGTAGGACCAGCAGGGCTAAGACAAGGTGCTTTCAGACCCCCCAGATTTAATGCTGAGGTAGAAGTTGCCCTGGAAGTGCTCAGGAGCCACCACTGCCTCAGAGCTCCTTGTGAAACAGGATTGCAGTGTCTCATCGTCCTCTCTGTGGAGAAAACATTGCTGGAGAGGGAGAGCTCAAGGGATGGCCAGGCAGAACTGGCTATTTCTTTCCACCTTGCAGTGAATTTTGAGTACAGCCCTGTGTGCACAGGGGCTCCAGTTGGGGGCAGGACATTCTTGACTCCCACTCTTGACAGAGTTGCTCTCAGTGGGTTTGCAGGACAGATGGATGAAGGGATGGGCTGACAGAATCAGACCCCTGAAAGGTTAAGCCTGTCAGAAAGCAACCCGGATCACAAGGCATTAACTTTGCCCTTTACTGAGGCAAATACTCACTGGCCACAGAAACAGAACCTGCCCCTCTGGTCCAGGGGGCTCCCAAAGCCCTGCAGGAGTCTGTGCAAGGAGCAACAAACAGAGGAGCTCGAGCTGCCCACACTTGCATTTGCTTCAATCCCCATTTGGATTCCCAGCTCACAATGTCTTTATGATAGCCCAGCTCCAAACAAGTTGGCTGTTCATCGGCCGTGAAATGATTTTTTAAATTTGTATCCATTATCTGAGGCAGAAAAGGCTCTGCTCTCCTTGTTTCCTCTGCCAGCAAAAAGGGCTTCCAGTAACACGGGGATGATTGGGGGAGATTGGATCTTGTCTTGTGTTGCTAACTCTGCTGAGCTGGTTTTGCAGCGTCGCTGCAGCTCCTTCCAGGGTTTGTGGGGCTCATCCTCCTCCAGCTAATCAGCTGAGCACTTGGCCCTGCCTGAAGCATCACATAAAAGAGTGCAGAATTTGTTAACGACTGGCATTCCATTTGCTTCTAATTGCTCAGCAGGGAAGCTCAGAGATGCTGTAGGGAACCAGCTCGTGGGGTTTCCACGCTGTCCAAACCTTCTCCTCAGTGTTTTTGGAGCCACAGAAGATTCCTCCAGGCACAGCCAAACTGAGGGCACGACTGGCAGATGCTTTGCCAAGGTTAGCCCCGAGGGGGTGAGGTTGGAAGGACCACTGGAGATCATCCAGGCCAACCTGGCCACTTCTCTCAGGGTGTGCTGATGCCATCCTGGTGTTGTCCCAGGATAAAGGAAGTCTTTAGCAGATGAGCTGACCCTTAAGGAAGAGTTTTTCAATGTTCCTGAAAAAATGTCATGAGAATGAAATTATTTCTCTACAGACTTAAATTAGACAGTGTTGAGGAATCATTTTAGTTGGAAAGGGGAAAAAAAAGGAAGCAATTCCCTGCAAGAAAATGCAAATTTTAGAGGCAGTGCGGGAGAGCTGGCAGGAATCTCTCCCAGTGGAGTTTGAGGAGTTATGTGTTTATGGCAAAGGGACTTCAAGGCATCACAAAAGATAATCATAGGAGCTATTTTAGACTCCAATATTTCAAAATCTACATCCCAGCACGAGCCATTAATGTCTCAGAGTTGTAAACTGTGCTCAAAGTCCCTCTCACTGCTTCTCTCAAGCAGAAGAGCTTTGAATGAAAGAGCTCAAGAGCTGCTGTTGGGGGTTGTAGGAGATGAAAGGATGGACCAGACCTCGGCTTGAGGGAGCAGAAGAAAGAGCAGTTGAGGAGGTATTTATGGTACACCCATGTCTTTTTAGTAGGAAGAGGTTTCAATAAACATAAATGCACTTTATGGCTCTTTAATGCTTCCAGTCCCTCTTCACTGGAGGGGTTTTGGAAGGTTTTAGTAGAAAGCTGCATGGAGAGACTGAGAAGGTTGAACAGAGAGAAAACATAATTGGTTCCTTTTCCCCTTCTCCATCAAACAAAGGTCACTCACCATTCTGATCTGGTGTCCCATTTTGCTCTTAGGCTGCAGTGTGGTCCTTCTCTGGCACCTCCAACCCCTTCCAGGGAGGCCTCATTTGCTTTTTATTTGAGTCTGACCTGGAACATTCCAAAGGTAAAAAGTTTTCCCTTTGACTTCAGCCTGAGGCATGGGAGGCCCTTGAGGCAGTCCTGCTCCCAGTTCTGCTGGAGCTGCCCCCATGCCCATTCATTGACTGCAGGGGGGACTTTTGGTCATTCTGCTGTTGTGGAATAAGAACTAAAACGAGGCACCAGTGATGAAACTAAAAAAATAAACTTTGGTGTCAAAGTCCACTTCAGCTGGGGGCTTGTGCAAACATTCTCACGAAAAGAAAAGCAGAAAGGGAACAAGGAAAATAAACTATCCAGCAGTGGTCCCAGCAGGTTCAGGCCCTGGTTCCTGCAATTCCATGAAAAACAGGGAACCGAAAAGATTTCCCACTCCCTTTCTGAAGGGTTTAACCTTTTATCCAGCTGTGATGCTCTGAGAGAACCCAGTGCCATGTCATTTCTCCTGTGGAGGAAATCTCCCCTTTCCTTCAGCAGCAGGTGCTTTGTTTGCCTGCCCCGAGCTCTGTGCCAGCAGCACAAGGACCGGGCTCTCCTCTGTGCCAGGCAGGAATTCCCGGGAGGAGCTGGTGGCACCACCCCAGGGATGGGGCAGTGGCAGCAGCAGGGCAGCAGTGCTCTTCCCATGTCCTGCTGCTGCTTCTGATGACAAGTCTTTGGCACCACGGGGCACTCTCTGGAGCCAAGGGAGCATGGGCAAACCTCACCCTTTCCATTTCTGGCTTTGGAGGGCTCGGGGTTGGGGTTTTTTTAACAATTTCATGCTCCCTGTTCTGATAAAGCAAAGCTGCCTTTGTAGTCCAGCCTCGCCTTGTTGGCTTTCTAGAATTTGCTCAGCCAGCCCTAAGTGCTTCCAAGGCCATGAGCTACTTTATTTACCATCAAACAAGAGGAAAAGTACATTTAACACCCCCTTCCCCTCGCTGTTTTGGCATCAGGGGGACTGGAGATTAATTCTGGGTCCTCCTGACTGTTTGACAGTAAAATCCTCAAGAATTAACTTCTTCAATAAATTACTGAAATGTGAAAATGATTTGCTACCATCTCAGAATGTCTTGGCATTGCAATATAAATTTAATAGTAATTCCTTGCACTTTGTGTTCTCTGGATGAGAGGTGCTTTATAAATACAAAAGGACATTTATTTGCAAAGAGCTCGACTTGAGGGGTGTGAAGCACCTCGAGGGCAGAGAGACCCTGGGGAACAGTTCCTTTCCTTCTGTGGCAAATCTTTGCACCCTCCCCTGGTCCTGCTGTCAGAGTCATTGCCATTCCCATGGCACTCCCTCAGCTCTGTTGATCCAGCAGGGTATGGCCAGGCTTTATGTGTGATTTTGAGAACAGCTCTGGTTTTAATATTCAGATCTGCTTCAAAGTGGACTTTGGACAAGGGAAAAGTGATCCCAAGTGATGGGAAAAGGGGGGATGGCTGTCATAGTAATTCCTTGACAGAGGGCAGGGTTAGATGGGACACTGGGATGGAATTCCTCCCTGTGAGGGTGGGCAGGGGCTGGGATGGAATTCCCAGAGGAGCTGTGGCTGCCCCTGCATCCCTGGGAGTGTCCAAGGGCAGGTGGGAGCACCCTGGGCTGGTGGGAGGTGTGAGTGAGATCATCTTGAAGGTCCCTTCCCAACCCAAACCATCCCGGGATTTTATGCTGGAGACACCAAATAGCTGGAGTGACACCTCTGTGGGAAGAGCATTTTCTCTCCAGGGAGGGGAATGACAGGCAGGAGAGACAGAGTGGAAATGAAATCTCCATCCCAAGGAGGAGCAAAAACAGCCAAGGGGGACAACGAGGTGTCATGAAGTCTGTTTGATGTTCAGGCACTTACCTGGCAAGAGCCATGGAGGCTTTCAAAGATACAGATCAGTATCCCAGGAATTTTGAAGAGCACACTTTTATCCTGGGTAAATCAGCTTATTGCCTTCAATCTTCACTCCTGGGAATGAGATGGAGAACATCCTGGCCATGGGCAGTGGCTCCAGGGGAATGGCAGGGATGCCTCTCCCTGCTGTTTCCCAGATTCCAGGGCAGCTGCCCTGCCAGTCTCCTGCCTCAGGCCCTCAGTGTGGGCTCATTCCTGCTGCAGGAATTGCCCTGGCATGGACGAGGCTGTTGCATTGCTCAGGTAAAGCCCCATTTCTTCCCTGTCTCACTGGCACTGAGGGATGATTGAAACACAGTCCTGCAGTTTGGCTCGTTCTAAAGAAGTGGCAGAGTGGAGAATTTTGTCATTTGAATAATACTTATGCTCATCTCTCAATTGTGGTTTATTAACCATGTTTTATTGCCCTCCCAGTGTATTGTAACTGCACTGGCAGGGAATTGCCAACTCTATTGTTTCCTGACTGACATGATTTTCTGCTGTGTGATTAAATCAGGAGGAAATGAGACAGTCCAATATACCCAAGACCAGCACCTTCAAAATGCTCCTGAAATTCCCTTTAGCTCAGCACAACCTGCTGCCCACTCATATTTTAACAACTTTCAGTGCAATATTAGCTCACATTTTGCCTGAAGCACATTTGATGGCATGCCTTGTTCCCTGCTAGATCCTGGCAAAAAGTAAGGAAGGGAACTCTGACAAGACAAAATTCCTCATCCACTCAGGGGGGAGAGCAGAAACCAAGGGGTTCAGAAATCACAGAAATGTGGAGGCTGCTAATGAAGAAAATCCTGCAGGTGTTTTGGAGGCTGGAAAGGGCTTTCAGAGCAGGAAGGATGGCGGTGGGGTGGCCGTGGGTATTATTTTCTGTGGGCATTTGGAGCCTGCAAAGCCTTGCTCATGGTCCTTGGTGTGATAAAAGAGCCCTCCCTCTCCTGCCTCAGCATCGCTCAGTGTCCAGCACAAATTATAACCAAACCCATGCTGGGACAGGGAGCTGAGAGGAGAGAGGGGAGCAGAGAAATCCTATAAAAAGCTGTCTGTTAAGAGTAGTATTGATCCTCTCCCTCTGAGTTTCTACCCACAGCTTGCTCCGAGTCCCACTGGAGATGTTCATCCCTTAATTCATGTGCTGGGACAGCCAGGCCCAGGCTGGGAGAGCTGCAGGCAGAGAAGGAGCAGCCCCAGCCAGCCCAGCAAACGGATCACTTGGCACTGGCATGGAAGGGATGGGCTTCATTAGCTCCAGCATTAATTGGTGACCTCTGTTGTGTGGAAGTTTGCAATGAATCCCGTTCTCACCTTGCTGTCTTCGAGGAGAAAAGGCTTTTAGAGGCTGATTCTTGAGCTGCAGAGCTGTGTGTGCCTCATGATCAGGACACCCACCCTGGTGTCCACCAAAGGACGTTGATTAATTGATCACATCTTGCTCACAGAGCTCTAAGACTTCACCAGAAAAGCAGATTGAAGAGGATAACACCCAGACAGTCCTGGAGGCTGCAGTTCCCCCGTTCTGTGTACCCAGGAGTGCTGGAGACTCACCAGCAGGTGCTGCTGGGCTGGGAAGGCTTTGCTTTCTGGTGTATATATGTGTGGAGAAAGCCACTCTCCCAGCACTTACTCGCTGTGTACGAGCTCCTCATGGTGACATGGCTTGCTTCTGGACTCCAAACAGAGCAAGATCCTCTTAGCAGTGGGAGCTGAGTGTGGTTGGATGGGGGATTGGAGATGTTCCAGTGGTGCTAATAATACTTTGTGCTTGGAGACAATAACAATGCAGTTATGTTAATTTTTTGCTTGGCACACACGGCGTGTGCTGCACAATAACGTCCATGAGAGTTTTTATGAGTGTTTAATGCACACACTTAGATTTTGCAAAGCAGCTGTCAGAGTAAAATGCCTGACAAATCAGATGGTTAATCAGCATGTGAATGCAGAAGGAGCTGTGTCTGCAGACCAGGCAGTGCTATTTTTAAAACCCTGGGGAGCTCTGCCACCAGATGGCCTTTTTTTTCCCTTTGAGCTGTTCCTGCAAACAGTTTGGTTTTGGTGCTGTACAATATCGAGCAGCTTTTAAATACCTTTGTGCCACGGCTCCTTCTGGCTCCAGGGCTGCAGCTGAGGTGGGAATGCTGCCCTTGCTGCTGTTCAGGTGCTTTCAGCCTCGTGGTTGGAGGGGCAGGGGCTGCAGGTGGTTTTGTGGGCATGTTTTGTTCATACAAGCCTGTTCTTTTCATTCCTATTGCACTCTGGATGTGTGGGAACCAAGCCACCCGATTTTTAGGTAGGGATTAAGCAAAAACTAAGGGAGTTAAGCCCAAACGGAGGTTTGACAGCTTAGGTGGAGCTTGGAGCAACCTGGGAGAGTGGAAGGTGTCCCTGCCCATGGCAGGGGTGGGATGGGATGAGCTTCAAGGTCTCTTCCAACCCAAACTATTCTATAATTCTGAGTATTTAAAGATGCAAATTCTACTGATTTCAGGGGTTAAACACCTAGATAGGAATGAAGTTTCTAACACCCCTGTGGCCCTGGACTTTTACCATCCAGTTAATTCATGGGAGCCAGTGTAAATAAACCACTTCAGAGCTTTAGATTATCTGAAAAGGACTAAGTGGGGTTGTGTCATGTGTAATTTACACCGGATCAAAACAAACACAGGCTCCAGAGCCAGGAGTTTAGAAGGAACCTGAAGGTGACAGCAGCTGCTACTCAGTGAGTTTTATTCCTGTATCTCTAATGTGCAGATTCTACTTTGTGATCCTAAATAAACCAGGGATCCATCTCCTACTACAGGTGGGGGAGCTGGAACACAGAGGGGTTCCCACTCTGAGCTGTGAGTTCCTTAGTCTTCAGAATCCCTGGGCAGGGGCTCAGTTGTCCCACGTTCCCCTTTCATGGCAACATTACCTGCCAAACCCCAGCCCTGCAATGACTTTGGATATGGAAACTTCCCCAGGGCTTCGTCTCTAGCTCTGAGCAAGAAAATAATATTTGCTTTACTGAAAAAACAACACCTTGTCAGGAATTCTGAAGTTTCTTATAACCATTAATTAAGCTCGAGAAGTACAGCCCAGCATTGCTATTAGCACTTCATGCCTGGCTAAACCTGCAGGGAGAGAAGGGAGCAGTTTGATATACGGGGAAAGAAAGTGCCACGGGGAGAAGATGATACAGAAACACGAATATAATCAACAGAAAACTTCTTTTCCTGCCTTGATCAAGAACCAGAAGCTTCTGTTAAATTCTCCAGATACATCTTGTGTCTGCTAAACACTCCAAATGCCCCACAGGGTCCTGCCAGTCACTCCTTTGGGCTTGGGAACAGCTACGGGAGCAGGATTTGAGCCCCTCCCGGGAGGGTTTTTGACCCTCCTGCTTCTTTTTGGGGTGCTGAGGGTGTTGTCCCTCCTTCCTTAGTTTTTCTGGGTCTCCCCTTTCTCCCACTGTGACCAGGAATCCCATTGTTGTCTGATGGGATATGTGTGTTCCCATGAAAATTTAGGTCCTGAGGAGCTGCCATTTTCCAAGAGAAACCCCTTTCCTGGGAAAATCCCCCCAAAATGTCCCTTTGCCCACGGCCAGTTTGCCCCTCGTGGGCCCGGATCCAACAGCAATCCCACAAAAATTGAGGTGGTTTCCACTGGATCTCAGCTGTGTGGACAGCACACACCACACTAAGAAGTGCTGGTGGCCAAAATCAGTTCTGCAGAATTTGACCGAGGGAAAGGAACTCTCTCAAACACTTCTGTGTTATACAAAGAGATTATTGCACTTAGGCTGGCCCTTCTGGCTCCTGTCCCTCTCTTTGGGGGGCAATTCCCATCTCCGGAGACTCAATGCCCTCGGAAGGGATGCTGTGCTCGGTGGTGTCTGGGCTCCCTCTCCTGGCTCTTCCTTTGCCATGAGATGTTCCAGCTTTGCAGCTTTCCCTGCCGATTCCCTGCGCTCTTTAATTCCCCCCCAGAGGAGAAGTGGATTTAGGGATTAAAAAGCCCTGGGCAGCAGCACTGCAGCTTTGCCTGGGGCTGGTGGGCACTGCCCAGAGAGCCAGGGAATTTCCCTTCTCCCTCTGCCCACCCCCAGGTTGGTTTTTGGAGGGTCTGGCTTTGTTTTAAGACCTCTCTGCTTTATAGAGAGCCAAGAAACAGCAACCAGAAGCTTTTTTTTTATTTCTGAAGGATCCTTCAAACCTCTTGCTTTGTGTCGTGGAAGAAGGTGTTGACCATGAGAATCTTCACTCTGTTGTCCCAATGCAAGTGCTTTACTCACTCACTCCACTCTCTCTTAGTTTGCACAGCATTTGCTCCCAGGGGTCCAGAGAATCCCCTGGAGCTCTCCCACCTCTTTCCCAGCAATGCCTGATATAACCCCCTGCCCCATGTCTCTGCTCATTTTTATACAGACACCCTGATTGCCTGAGAAAATGTGTTAAATGCTCAGTGTTTTCTACATCTTAGACAGCAAAACTCCCCTGAATTGCTCTGTGTTTCTTCTCTCCACATTTAAATTAAAAAGGCTCCATAAACATAAGGCATTTAGTCTAAAAATAAGGCACATTCCTATTCCTCTTGGTTCCCTCTGCACCCTGAACTAATTGGCGGATGTTTTACTGTCCTGGGGTTTTATTAATGAACAATATTTCATTCAAGGCTAATTAAAATCTCCAGGCAGACTGCACTTAGCAATAGAGATGTCAAGCTTGAGGAGAACAGGTGAGCAGCCAGCCTAATAACCCTCATTATTTTGTTGGGAAGGAGGAACGAGGGGCAATAAAGCCCCCCCGACAGAGACTCATAAATACAAAACACTTAAGGAAGTTGCCAGATATGTTGAGTCACAAAATAAGTCACTGATGCTGCCTTGAAAAGCTTGTTTTGGAGATGCTGTTGTGCAAAAGACACCGAGCTCCTGCTGGCAGGGCATTGCTGGGGCAGGAGGAGCAGGGCATGGGGGTGCTTCCAGCCCTACGGAAGGAACAGGAAATCATTGCCATTTGGGCCAATATATTTCAGAATTGATTCTAGGTTTTAAGCAGTCTGTCCTAATGCAATTGAGTTTTACTGAAAGAGAACCCAACAGCTTTGGTAATTAACTCTCTCCCTGTTAATTGGCTCCCAGTTAACCTGCCAGAAATACCACAAAAGTCAGTGTTATGTTTCAAAAACCACACCTTGTTGCTTTGATCAATTGTGTAATCACAGTGTTCCTAACAAGCCTCAGCCTTGTGCTCGTCACAATGAGAGCTGAATTGGCACCCAGAATTATTAAACCTACAAGGTCTCCAATTAACATTTAACCAATTCATTTTAACTCAGCAGACATTCCAGAGGCGACCTTGGAAATGCCCCTTCTGGAATATCCTCCTGGAATTTCCAGCCTTCACCTGGGAAATGGTAAACCCAAGCAGCATTCCAGCTGTTCCTGCCTTCCTGCAGACCACAGGTACTGTCCTGGCATGCTTACCTGAACACTGACTTCATGCTAATTATGCTCCTGTGCCTAATTGCTTGGGAGACACAGCCCCTAGTAAAAAGTGCTGCTCCTTGGGGGGAGCTGACCCCTCAGCCCAGCCCCACACTGCACTCGAGACGTGTCTGTGTTCTAGCTCATTAGGCTGATGGGTTTAAGTTGTTTTAAATAATGTGGTTCTCTCCTCAAAGCTGAGCAGAATGAAGTATTTCCTTTAAAAGGGAAAATTAAATCATGGAAAATAATAATTTATTACTCTTGGTCTGACAGGCAAGACATCAATTTGCTGTTGTTCAGCTTGTACTGCCATGGTGTTCCAAGTTGCCTTCTCCTCCCAAAACAACAAATGAGTTTTGATTTCTCTTCATTAAAGGCATCATTAATTCCTCCTCCTTGTTTCTGTTTGTTTTCCCTTCCATTCTGTCTTGTTCCTGTAAATTTAGCTCAGGCAGTGCATCCATCACATTTGGGTAATTAGCACTGGGATATGGGAGGTGTTCCAGGCGTTCTCCCTCCTGCACAACGCTGGGAGGGGACGGGGCTGCTCCCCTCGGAACTTTGCAGTGGTTCTCCAAGAGCCTCACCAACCTGGAGCCCGAATTCAGGCGGAGCAGAAGGCTCTGGGTGGTTTTCCACGTTCCAAGAACTGGAACTCAGAGAGAAACTGGGACTCAGATTCTCTCCAGCCGCACTATGAGGGACAGACAGAGTGTGTGGAGGGTGCAGGAGAGTCCTCAGCTGTCCCCTCAGCCCTGGGCACTTTCCCTCTGTCCCCTGAACTCCTCTGTGTGCTCTGACCCTGGAACGAGCCTCTCCCTTTGCTTCCCTCCCACACTGCTTTAATGTTACCCTCACTCTCTTTAATGACTTGAAATCACTAGGGTTGATGTCCAGTTTATCTTCCCAAAATGCAGCACCCCTGACTGCACCAGCTTCCCCCCTTAATCCTCTCGGATCACTCAAGACTGAGTTAGATAAACTATCTCAGGTGGCCTTTGACGTCTCTCCAGAAGCAGCTGGATGCCATCAGAGATCCATCATGCTTTCCTTGGTGTCAAAAAGGGTTTGCTATTAAAGATGAGGGAGGCTGGAGGTCACTCCAAATCACAATATTGTTCACTTTATAAACCCATTTCATCCTGTCATCTGGGATTACATGTTCAAGTTGTTTCTGAGGAGTCCACAGCATTTCTCAAGTTCTTGTCCTTCAGCCCCTCTGCACGCTGGGCTTTAGGCACTGATTGATTCATTAAATGTCTCCAAAGTCAAGCAGTTTATCTCTTTCACTGGGTTTTATTGTCTCTATCTGCCCTGACTTACAAAGCTCCAGCACAACACTGAGTTCTGTGTAAATACAGGATATTTTTCCATACAAGAGGCACCTGCTCTTATTGAGTATCCAGAACTGGGGTGTGTCTGATGGGAATTCTAGAGGGTTTTGCCCAGAGGGCTTTATTTTTAAAGCCTGCTCTGGAAGGTCCATGGCACTGTGATGTCACACGGAGCCTGTGACATGTGGGAACAAAAGGGGCTGTGGGGTGGTGGCACCTGCACTCTGGAGGTGACAATGGCAGGGTGAAGGTCTGTGTCACCGAGGACATGGCTGTGGCCACGCAGGACCACACTGGCAGAGTGAGCCCCACCAAGATGGACTTCTGGGATGGGATGGAGTCCATCTTCATGATGCCCACAGTCACCCTCACAGGTAGGGGCACTGCGGGACCCTCCGGCACAGCCTGTGATCCAGTTATTGAAATTATCAGAAATCCCTGCATGAATTAAGGTGCCAAAATCAATGGTGTAGGTTTTGTTCAGCACTAAATGTGAGAAAGAGAGAGAGGAAGAAATTGAAAAAAGGAGGGGAGAGAAGAAAGAGAGTGACAGAGGGAGATTAAACAGAAACTGGATCAGCACTCCATGGCATCCTGCGGGTCTTCCTCTGGTGTTCTGGTGCTGAGGGTCCCACAGGGCAGAGTCCAGTGGATCCATAACCCTCAGGAGATGCCCAGGTGCTGAGGAGCAGCAGACAGAGTGTGACCTGCCTGTCCCTTGCTTTCCAGAGCGAAGGGCTGTGTGGGATGCAGTTTCCAGCCACATCCAAAGGCAGCTCCTGCAGCACAAGGTGGGACAACACCCACACCCTCCTTGTCCACCCAGAGAAGTGGGGAGTCCTCATGGCCCTGGGAAGCGCCCTGCAGTTCCTCTTGCCCTGCTGACAAAGCAGGAAACCCACCCCAAAAGTCCTCACTCGGGGACCAAAGGGGGCTGAGTGAGGGTGGTGTCAGCTCTGGGAGGTGGTGTTGTACCACGGGGCTGACCCTGGGCACTGCAGACCCTCGAGCTGCCTCTGCCCTCACCCCAGCACTGCTTTTTGGGGGGAAAAGTGAAAAGAGAGGTCTTGGCATCTCCTCCCCAGGGCTCTCCCAGTGTCCTGGCTCACTCTTCTGGACAGTGGGAGCTGGCAGGGTCTGGTCCAAGGTACCAACCCGGGGTGGAACCATCCCCAGCTCTTCCCTCTGACCAGTCCTCACCCTTTGGCTTTTCCCTTCTGCTCCAGGGGGTCCGAATTCCCACCCTTGGCTCCTTCGATGTGGTCTGCACAGAGACCCACGTGGGGGACAAGACTGTGGTTCTGCAGAGCCCAGTGTTCTCCCTGGCCAGGAACCTTGGAGGAGTCTCCAGTTCCAGGGACAATAAGGATGACCAGACTGGTAAGACGGGGAGTGAAACCCTGGCTGGTCACAGGGCTGGGCTGAAGGGGGGGATCACCCCCCTTTTCTAAAAACCAGCAGAGCAGCTCTGAGCTGAGGCTTTGTTGGGTGAGGGCTGCAATAACCAGCCCCTGGGAAGCGCCTGTGGCCGGATCCTGGGGATGTCCCTCCACCCCTCTCGTGTCCTTTTGCAGGGGACAAGCAGCTGGAGCCCCTGAAATACTCCAAGGTGGCCGTGGAGGCCTCCGTGTCCCGGAGCAAAGCCGAGGGCTGCATCCTGGGCACCACATCCCTCCTGTACCACTGCCTGGGCAAGGGCGAGAGCGCAGCCTTCGTCCTCAGGGACGTGGGGGTGCTCCTCATCGAGGGCAGGAGGGCACACATGAGGTTCTACCCTGACTTCTTGGAGAAGATGACTGGGGAGAAGATCACTGGGAGGACCATCCAGGAAAGGGCTAGATTCAAGGTGAGCCTTCTGTATCCCCCTGCTGGGGCAGCCCCCAGCTCTGACCATGGCCAGCAGATCTGACCATGCAGAGCAGGTCCCACCAGCTCTTGCTGCCCTGAGCTCCTCCACTCCCGAGTGCTTTGTCCATGGTGAGGATGCCCTGGCATCTCCCTGTCTCTCCGAGCAGGTTCTCCAGCAGCTGGACATGGTGGTGTCCCGAGAGGTGTCCCTGGCTTCCCTGGCCTTCACCAGCCGCGTCGTCGTCTTCCCCGAGTGAGTGCAGGACAGCTCTGGCAGCTCCAGCCCCGGAGCCTCCAGCTGCACTTTGGGAGCAGCTTCTCCTCGTGACCACAGAGGTCATGGGTGGGGACCTGCTGTGGGGACACTGAGCAGCCACTCTGTGTGCTGTCACTCCTGTGAGCAGACCTGAGGGGACAGAGGGAGGATTTTAGGCTGCTCTTGCTGCCCTGTCCTAGCCAGGAATCCTCTCCTGGGTGATCCCCTTTCCCAGGACAGTCCTTGGGGATGGGGCACAGCTGACTTGGGGAACCCACCAGTGCCAAACTGGTCTGAGAGCAGGTGATGGTTGTGCAGTGGCTCAGGCTTGTGCTGTCCCTTTGTCCCCAGGTTTGAACTGGCCAGTCTGTCCATGTCGCTGCACAGGGACCCTCTCAGGGGCTGGAGACACAGCCCTGGTGGGGCCAGGGGGAAGGAGAAGGAGGGTTTGCCACCTGTCAGGAGAGGCACGGAAGGTAAAGCAGCTCCCAGCTCACGGCCATAGCACAGGCTGCTGTGGTCTGATGGGAGAATCCCTGGTGATGAGAGACACAAGGATGTGACCTGGGCCAAAGCTGGCACAGCCATTCCTCCTCAGGCTGGGACCACGAGAGCAGAGCCCTGGGGTGGGAGGTGAGGTCCATCCCTGGGTACAGCAGGAGGGTGGGGATCTGAGGGCTCTGGGAAATTCCCTCTGCTTTTGGAAGGGGCTCTGTCACCTCAGGGGCATCACCCAGCTACCCTGCCCCAAAGCAGAGGAGCCCAGGCAGTGCTGGCACTGAGGAGGGGCCAAGGCTGAGGAGACATCACAGCCATGGCTCTTCTGACAAGGTCTCTCCTTCCTGGGGCCAGGGAGACCTCCTGGACTTGCCGTGCCCACTGCTTTGAGCTCCACTGCTAAGGCAGGCAGGCAGCCCTGGGCTGAGGGAGAGGATGAAGGGAGGATGAAGGACAGCTCTTGGGCCAGGTGAGCCCTCCCCCAGCACCAAACCCCTGAGAGGGGACCCTCCAGTGCCCAGGGCTGGTTCCTCTCCAGCCCTTCAGGAGAGCCCCAGAGGGCACAGACGTGTCCCAGCCAAGGGTCCCTGTGGGCAGGATGTGGCCCCGGATCCCTCCTGTCCTCAGGCAGACCCCTCTCACTGTGTCCTTCCAGGAGATCCTCACTGATCCCAGGGCCTGCTGATGGAAGAAAGCAGCCTGTGAGTGACCAAGCCAAGGGCAAACCCCTGCCCAAGGGCCAAGGGTCAAAGCAGAGCCTCGTAGAGGCAGCAGCAACTCAGAGGGGCAGGGGAGGAAGAGAAGGGCAAGCAAAGGGTCCTCTCGGAAGAGAAGGAGAAGAGAAAGTTCTTGGAAGGGAAGGAGAACAGAAAGAGCCTCTTGGAAGAGAAGGACGAAAGAAAGAAGGAGCAGAAAAAGATCCTTTTGGAAAAGAAGGAGGAAAGAAAGTTCATCCTGGAAAAGGAGGAGGAAAGGAAGTTTCTTCTGAAAGAAAAGAACAGAAAGTTCAGTCTGAAAGACAAGGAAGAGTGAAAGATGCTCTTGGAAAAGAAGGAGAAAAGAAAGTTCATTCCGGAAGAGAAGGAGAAGTGAAAGATCCTCTTGGAAAAGAGGGAGGAAAGCAAGTTCATCCTGGAAGAGAGGGAGAAGTGAAAGATCCTCTTGGAAAAGAGGGAGGAAAGCAAGTTCATCCTGGAAGAGAAGGAGAAGTGAAAGATCCTCTTGGAAAAGAGGGAGGAAAGCAAGTTCATCCTGGAAGAGAAGGAGAAGTGAAAGATCC
>JAWWEW010000057.1:4288589-4299808 GCA_035583185.1 Anabacerthia variegaticeps
GATCCTCTTGGAAAAGAGGGAGGAAAGCAAGTTCATCCTGGAAGAGAAGGAGAAGTGAAAGATCCTCTTGGAAAAGAACGAGAAAAGAAAGTTCACCCTGAAAAAGGAGAAAATAAAGTTCATCATGGAAAAGAAGAACTGAAAGATCCTCTTGGAAAAGAAGAAGAAAAGGAAGTTCATCCTGGAAAAGAAGGAGGAAAGAAAGTTCATCCTGGAAGAGAAGGAGAAGTGAAAGAATCTCTTGGAAAAGGAGGAAAGTTCGTTCATCCTGGAAGAGAAGGAGAAGTGAAAGATCCTCTTGGAAAAGGAGGAAAGAAAGTTCATCCTGGAAGAGAAGGAGAAGTGAAAGATCCTCTTGGAAAAGGTGGAGGAAAGAAAGTCCATCCTGGAAGAGAAGGAGAAAAGAATGTTTCTCATGAAAGAAAAGCAGGAAAGAAAGTTCATTTTGGAAGAGAAGAATTGAAAGATCTCCTCAGAAGAGAAGGACAGAAGAAACTTCTTCCCAGAAGAGAAGAAGCCAAGCAAGGCCCTCTCAGAAGCAGGTCACCATCAAGGAGTGCCCAGGCCAGGGAGCTGGAGGACTCCAGCACCTCCAAGGTCTTCATCCTGCAGCGCCCAAGACCTGAGGAAGCGCAGGGGCTCAGAGTGAAGCCTGAGGCCTTCTGGTCAGTGCTCAAAGAGCCCCAGAAGAACATTCTGGCAGGGTACAGGTTTGAGCCCTCCCTCTTTGTGCCCCCCCTGCAGCCAGAGGGGTCCACGTCTCTGCAGTGCCCCGTGCTGAAGAAGAGAGACGTGGTCTCCAGGGGGCTGTGGCCATGGATGGAGTGACCAGGGCTGGCTGAGCAGCACCTGAGGTGGCAGAACAGGGACATCACTGGAGCTGGTGCTGTTTTGGGGGCTGTTTCCTCCTAGGAATGCAGGGACAGAGAAGGGACCTTCAAAGATTCCTCAGCTCTGGTGGATTTCATGGTCAAGGTGTCCTGGCTATCCTGGGCAGGCTGGAGGGCACAGCCAGGACTCTCTCCTGGAGCAGGGAGTCTCACATGGTGGGAGATTCCCAGCTGAGACCAAACCTCCTCCATCCCAAGAGCTGCTCTGGCTGCTGTCAGGAGGGAGACCATGCAAGGGAGAGCAGAGGTTGGGTTTGGGTTGGGGTCTGGCAAAAAGCTAAACTGACTGGAGTTGGCCAATTGAACCTCATCTGCAGAGCCACAAGCCTTCTTTGGAGACTCCACAGGCTCAATTTATGCCCCAAATACAGGCCAGGGACCAATTGTCCTCTTTAGGATCCACATTCCACCATGTGGAGGACTCAGAGCCTCCAGCAATGCCTGCCCATGAGGGGTCAGAGGACCCAGGGCAGATGTCTGAGGAGGGAGGTGACTGATGTGGGACCAACCCCTCCAGCTCTGAGGCTCTCCATGCTGAAAATGTTCTGTTTGAAAGGGCCCCACTGGGGACTTGATATTTGACACAAATAACTGGAATTGTGAATTCCACAATTCCACAAATAATTGGAATTGTTCCACGGGAGGAACCTTCTGTGAGCACGACAGCCCCTGTGCCAGAGGGGGATCCCAGCCAAACCTGGAGCTGCTGAGCAGAGCATTCCTGATCCTTGGGGCTGCTGCTGAAATACTCCTGAGGAGTGACTCACTGGAGTGGGGAATGAGCTGTGACTGCCATGGGGCACCATGGACTGCCTGAAACCCCCCCAGAAACACCTCGGGGTGTGAAGAGGAGCAGCCCCTTGCTGAGGACACAGAGACAGAAGCCCCCAGACCCTAAGACTTCTGCCCAGGAATTTCTTTCTTCTTTATCCTTACGGAGCACCAGCTTGAGGTAACAGATACAATAATTGATGGTACCAATAAAGCTCTGAAAAGGAGATGAGAGCCCAGTGTCAGAAGTTGTTTTGAGTGAAAACCTGGAATGCCTTTCCCAGGATAAAGGGATTTCAAAGATCCCTGTCCCAGCAGGCAATAGGTGAGCATTGGGATTGCCCTGGGCAGGGAGTTCTGATTCCCAGCCACCACCCTCGGGGGATTTTTATCAGAACAAAAAGTCCCAGCTAACAAATTAACCACCACCCTCTGCTCTGTTGCACACCCAGCCCTTGCACACCCAGCCCTTGCACACCTGCAATATCAGGTTCTGGTCCTGCAGCCCCTCTGCACACTGGGCTTTAAGCACTGATTGATTCATTAAATGTCTCCAAAGTCATTTGGAAAAACATCCACTGATGTTTTTCACTGGATTGTCTCGATTTTCCCTGACTTACAAAGCTCCAGCCAACACTGAGTTCTGTTCACTTTAAGGATCTGTGTAAATAAGGGTATTTTTCCACACAAGGAAGAGGCACCTGCTTTTATGCAGTATTCAAAATTGCAGTGTGTCTTACGGGAATTCTAGTGGGTTTTTTTTTTTTGGCTTTTATAGTGTCATTTATTTCCAGTTCAGATGTTCTGTTATTCAGCCATGGTTTTGTTTCACTTCACATTTTTAACCCAGCTAAAATATGGCATATTTAGGTAGTTAATGTGTCAGAAAGGAGAATATATGAATACACATACTGCGTGCTGGTGAGAATCAATAAAGTTGCTCAAAGCTTTGAAAACTGGCTTCAGTGCAAAGCTCCTGCCACTGCTTGCCCACCCTCTCTTAGAATCATGGAATGGTTTGGGCTGGAAGGGGCACCAAAGCCCACCCAGTGCCACCCCCTGCCATGGGCAGGGACACCTCCCACCAGCCCAGGTTGCTCCAGCCTGTCCTTGGACACTCCCAGGGATGGGACAGCCACAGCCCCTCTGGGCACCCTGTGCCAGGGCCTGCCCACCCTCCCCATAAAACATTTCTTCCCGCTGTGCCACCTAACCCTGCCCTCTGGCAGTGGCACTGCAGACCCTGGGTCTCTCTGCACCTTTCCCACAAGCCTTTTATCCACTGAGAGGGCACAGCAGGGTCTCCCAGAGCCTTCTCTCCTCCAGGCTGGACACCCCCAGCTCTCCTGGGGTTTCTGCACACGAGACTTGCTCAGCCCTTGGATCATTCCTGGTGCCTCCTCTGGACCAGGTCTAACAGAGCTGGGTCTTGCTGGTGCTGGATGTGGCTCTGGGTGGGATGGCCAGAGAATGGAGCAGAGGGTGAGGATTCCTTCCCATCCCAAACTCACACCCAGACCATTATGCTGCTTCTCTTTATTTAGACTTCTACTGCCAAAGTGCCAGCTTTTGCCTGGCTGTCCAGGGGGAAGAAACGGGCTCTCCACGCTGTGAGGCGCCTGTGGAGAGAGGAAAGTGCTGAAGCCCTGCCGTGGCTGGGCTGTGAGGGTGAGGAGCTGTGCTGGGTGCCCCGTGGGGTGTGGGCACAGGGAGCTCTGGGCACAAAATGGGCACCAGCTCACAGCTCAAATCTCCACTGAGTCTGGGCTGTGTCTGACTGGGCACCCGGAGCTCAAAACATCTCGTGGCGGGCACAGCCACCCAATAATTGTGTGGCACCCCCTGCACCCCACGACTCACTCACCCTTTCACGTCCTTTGTCCACTCAGAGACCACCATGGAGAGACACAGAAGGATCAGAACACCGGCCACAGCCACCCGGCAGTTCCTTAGGAAGACCTTCCCGGTGGGATCAGCATTCACTGCCCTGCCCGCCACAGCCTTTGGGTCGGTGCTGCCCAGTTTCCTCATGTCCACACCTGCAGGAACAACTGTGCCCGTCAGTGTGTCCTGCACACCTCTGGCAACCTCGTGCCAGGGCTGGCACTGCCAGGAAATGTTCTTTCCCACTTTTTTAGCATCTCTGACACGTCTGGACCCGTCAGAGCAGCCCTTTGGATCCCAGTTCCCAGGAGGGCTTTCCCTCGGTTGTGCCAGCACCTCCAGGGCCTCCTGGCAAGCTCTGGGATGCAGGTGAAGGACATGAAATCCAGAGCCACATTTCCCATCACCTGCTGAGTGGGGTCAGGTGGCCTCGGTCCCCAAAGGGCACAGCTCTGAAATCCCTGAGAACGGGATGGGGGGTCCGTGGGCATCTCCCCCCACCCACAGGGGGTCCCAGTGTGTGTCCCTGGCACAGAGAGAGCCACAACCCCCTGCCCTGAGGTGACTGCCACCCCAGTGTCCCCTGGCTGCTGGCAGAGTGCTGGCCCCCCGCTCATGGCTTGGCTGCCCCATGAGGAGCAGCAGTGGCAGCAGCAGGACCGAGCCCACCAAAGCACAACCATTACCTGGCACTCCTGTTGGCTCAACAGCCCCGGGGAATTCCCCAGGGGTTGGCACTGCCTGATGACCTTCCTGAGGTTCCTCCTCATCCACAGGCTCACGTTTCAGGGCTTCAGAGAGAAAGGGGGTCAGTTTGATCCCAAGTCACTGCTCCTCATGGGAACCAGCTTCCCAGCTCCTGGGGCTGAGAGCCACTTATACCCACCGTCAGAAATTTCCATCAGCAAACTCAGGATGTCAGGCAAACCTTGCTCTGGCTGCCAGGAAACGTCCTCCAGTTCCGTTTCATTCATTGGACCTTAATGGAAAGAATAAATAATTTCTGCCCCAGCAAACCCTGGGAGCAGTGCCAGGACTGCCCAGCATTGCTGTGTGCAGGGTTGGGGAGATGGGAAAGCCCTCCCTGTGCCCACAGGTGACACCAGAGCCCCCCCTGTGGCACCCCCAGTCCTGGGCAGCAGAACAGGGAGGGCACCCTGGAATAGCAAGGGCAGGGCAGGATTCTCACACCTGTAGGAGATGCCTCGCTCGGAGTTGGGCTTTGAGCTGGCAATTCCCAAATGGATTCAAAAACCACATAACCTCCAGGAGAGTCAGATCCAGAACCTGCATCTCCACTGTCTCCAGCCATGTCTGTGAACAGAACAGAGATGCTCAAATGAAATATTTCCCTGTATTTCCTGAGACCTGGTGGCAGTGGAATGAGCATGGAGTGGCTCCATGGCACTGTGTGTCCCTTGGTCCCTGGAGTTCTGTGCTGGCAGGTGCCTGACCCGGGATGATCCAAAAGAGACCTTGCCCAGGAGAAAGGAGTTTCTGCAGCTCCCCCCAGCTCTCCACTGAACCCCAGCCAGCCCTGCTGGCACTGCTGGGACACGGGAAGCAGTTTGGGGTTTGGGAATCTGGATGGGGCCATCCCTGAGCCCGACCCATTCCTGCTCTGCTCTGCTGCACAGCTGAGCCTTGCCCAAAAAGCTGCTGCCAAATGTCATCCCAGCAGAATATTGAAGCCCAAATGCTCATCCAAGGGATGCCCCTGCAGGGAGAGGACCCTCCCTGCCCACCTACCCGCTCCCAGCGGTCCTGCCCCAGCCACCCGCACCCTCAGGGTGACCTGGGCATACAGGACCATGAGGGCTGTGAGGGCAGCCAAGGCTGCCAGGGCTCTCAGCACCATCACCAGGGCACGGCCGAGGGGTGCCTGTGCACCCTGGGCTCCCTGTGCCATGGCGCTGCCTCGGGTGCCACCAGAGCCACCAAGGCCACCGATGTCACCACCGGAGTGGTGCCCTGGGCACCTGCCCCACAGGGGAACCACAGCCCGCCTTTGTGACCTCATGGGGTTCCACCACTACCATTCCACCACCACCATTCCACCCTCTGCAGGGCACCCCAGCGCTTCCACAGGTGCCCGGGGCTGGCTCAGCCCTTCAGCACACGCGAGGCTCTCCGGGAGATGCTCCAGGAGGCTCCTCCTGGGGCTTCACCTCCATCCAGGAGGCTCCTCCTGGGGCTTCACCTCCATCCAGGACAATCCCTGGTGCTCCTGGAGCATCTGCCAGCACAGACCTGCCCTGCAGGGTGGGGAAGGGTCCTCAGTGGGGCGAGAGGGCACCGAGGGCACTTGGGGTGTCCAGCTGGAGAAGAGGACACTGAGGGGAGACCTCATTGCGGGGACACCTTCCCAGGGAGGGGCAGGCTCTGCTCTCTGCCCTGTGTGAGCAGGGACAGCACCCAGGGAAGGGCTGGAGCTGTCAGGGCAGGGTCAGGGGGGATCCCGGGGAAAGGTCCTTCCCCCAGAGGGTGGTGGGCAGAAAACTCCCAGAAAACTCCCCCATCAGATTTTACACATCAGCTCACTGTAACAGAGACCACAGCAGTCGATTTCGCATTAAATGTTATTAAAATATTAACATGTTATTAAACATTAACATGTTTACTCAGCAATGACAGCCTCCAGTTATGCACAGCCCTGGAGTATTCCTTAAGTGCTGCCTGGTTTTCCTGAGCAGGAAATCCTAATTCCAGGCTGGATTAATGGGCTTCCTTCTGGCCTCTCCTAACACAGAGGCAGTGGGTGACTGAAACGCTCCCGAGTCTGTTTTAGGGCTCTGTCAAACAAGTTCCTTCAAGCGACACTGCAGAGGTTTGAGCAGTTCTGTGCTGAAAAAAAGGCACAGCCCTCTGCTGGGCACTGCTTTGTGTCAGCTGGGCAGAGAGGATACAGGAGAGATGCTGCCAGCCCTGGCACAGCTCGGCTGCCAAGAGGGGCTTGGTTTTTAGAAACAACATCCCTGAGCAGGTACCTGATCCTGTCTGGGCTCTGCTGTGGGGAAGGCTGTGGCAAAAAAAGCTACACCGAACCAACTGGTTTCATGTTAATCCTCGAATCTCTGTGTGTTCAGTGGTGAACCCCAAGTCCTGTTTTGGAGTGCCACAGAATGGGCACGAGGCTTGACCACACATGTGATGACACCCCAAAACAGGTGGCAAACAGGAGCTGAAGGCTCCAAAAAGTGAAGCTCCAGGTTGTGCAGTAACCATGGCTTTCCTGCAGGGCAGCACAAAGTGGTTTTCTGTCAGCAGAGTTTTCAGAACTGGTCTGAACCACTGGGGATTCTCCCCACGGAGCTCTGCACAAAGGATCTCCTCATCTCCAATCTCCTCTGGGGCAGGATCACCCAAATCAGCCTGACGAGCTCATAAATGAACCTCACTGTGCCTGCAGGAGATGAGGAGCAATCCCAGCAATGTTCCTGCTGGTGGAAGGGGGTGGTGGCACCTTTTAAATTGGGGTGTGGAGAGAAAGCAGAGCCTGCTGAGAGCCAAAGGTTGTGCTGTGACTCCTGTAGAAGGGTAGGGGTTTAATTCTGAGAAAATAGTCATTATGCAATTTATATTTGCTCTGAGCTGACTTTCCAGTAGGAGCTCCAGGATGACTTTCCAGAGGTGACCATCCCCCCTGAGTTCAGCACCACATTAGGGACAGCTGGGGGCAGCACAGCACCAAGGATCACATTTACCCGCCTTCGGTCCGTTTGGAAGGATCTATGAATTCCATTATAAAAAGTATTAATTACCTTGGTGAAACCCAGGTTGGTTTGCATGTACTTGCTCTCTGGGCAGTGCTGTCCTTTCCCTGCTGTTAAATATGGCACGATATTCCATCACTATCCTGTTCCTAAGTGAGCATGTGGTGAGGTGCCTGTTCTTAGGGGACGCTCCTTGCACTGGGTAAATATTTAAAAATCATGATAAAAATCCATTTTGTTTAATTAGTGCTTCAATTATGCTGGGAGTTATCCAGAGCACAGTACATTTGTGTCCACAGTGAGTAATTGCAAGTCAGTGTGGGCATGAAAAGTCTGATGTGACAACAGAGTAAGTCGGAGCCCAGAGGTCTGCAGGACTCCAAATGCAGTTTATTTAGGGTGGCAAAGCCAGGGAAGGACCCCCCAAACCTCCCAAATTCATGTGCTGGGAATGCAGAGCACAGAAGATTTCTTCCCAAATGATCAGCTTTGCTGCCCTGGGTATTTGCTGTGGAACACTTGACAAATTTGTGCAGCCTCAGAGGTTGATAATGAATGATCTAATCTCATGTTCATGGCAGGAAAATAAAAATCAGGGCTGTGGGAAGGTCGACAGCAACCTTTCTGTTCTTGTGCTTGTCATTGCTCTGTAATGTTTTAGCAAATGTTAGGAAATAAATTCAGGGTTTGATCCCAGTTTAATGCAATTTAAATGTAACGTGTCCGTCCTCCTGATCTTTGTTTGCCTTTTACTCAAAGTGACGGGAAGGAGAACAGAAGCCCTGACTTGTGAAAGTTATTGCTTTTAAAATTTTCCATTTCTAGATAACATTTCTACCAAAAGACACTTTTACTGGGGGAAGGAAAGGTTTTCCTCCACCGTAATTAGCACTAGAGCACTGAAAAATGCAGCATTTCTGAGTGATTTGTGTTCAAGGGTTCAATAACATTTAAAATGTCATAAGGTTTGGAGCAGGCAGAATGGAGAACATGTTTATGTAGGGCTGCCAGACAGTGTTTATCAAACCAGATGATGATGATGATGTTTTGCCCACACATTTCTCTAAGCACAGGCTGCAAAACCCTTTTGTCCAGGTTTGTTTTTCACCAAAATCCCTCTGCAGAGGCCCAGGAGTCACAGAATTCCATGCAAAGCAAAGAGTCTTGCTTAGCTTTGCACTTTAAAAACCAGGTTTAGGCTGGTGAAAGAATCCCAGAATGATTTGTGTTAAAGCTCATCTCATTCCACTCCCTGCCATGGGCAGGGGCATCTTCCACCAGCCCAGGGTGCTCCAAGCCCTGCCCAGCCTGGCCTTGGGCACTTCCAGGGATGGGGAAAAGGGTTTTTTGGGCCTAATTAAAGAACTAGGCTTTTTATTTGGCTTTAGCACTAGGTGGGGCTAAAGGACTAAAGAAGAAACAAAAAACCTCTAACAGAGCCCCAGGAAAAGAGGAGGGAACTGATACCCCTTCATTTGCTCAGCTTTGAGCCAGAAACCAGAGCCTGGCTCTGCAGGTGGTGGGACATCAGCACTCCTGAAGGGGCAGGGACACCCTGGGAGAAGGTTTGTGCCTGCAAACCATGAGCAGGACACTCTGGGAGAAGGTTTGCACCCCCAAACCATGAGCAGGACACCCTGGGAGAAGGTTTGTACCCACAAACCATGAGCAGGACACTCTGGGAGAAGGTTTGCACCCCCAAACCATGAGCAGGACACTCTGGGAGAAGGTTTGTCCCTCCAAACCATGAGCAGGACACCCTGGGAGAAGGTTTGTCCCTCCAAACCATGAGCAGGACACCCTGGGAGAAGGTTTGTCCCTCCAAAGCATGAGCAGGATACCTTGGAGAAGGTTTGCACTGTGGCAGCAGCACTCGGGTGGGTTCCTGTGTCTGCCAACTCTCACGGAGCTGTCCCTGTGTGTTGCAAAGGAGCCTTCCAAAAGCAGCATCTCCTCAGCTTCCAAATCTTCAGCACCCAAAGAGACAGCTCAGGGCAAGGAGCCGATTTCTGGGTCTCTGTAAGTGACTGATCCCAGTGTTTTACTGGGGGATTTTTTATTTATTGATTCTGCTTATAGATGTAAGAGAAAAAGGGCTTTTAAAACACACAGGAAATCTTCCTTTTTGACTGTTGCTCCCTGGACTCTCCCCCAGTGTCCTGAGCAGGTCTCAGACCTGTTTGGTATCAGACAAAACTGGGAAACAACATCCCTTGTTCTCCAGCCCAATATCCTTGGCTGTCCCAGGTAAGGATCTTACCTGTCCTTATCAATCCTATTACAAACTATCCCTATCCATCCTATGGCAAAGAGCAGCTGTTTTGTATTAATGTGAGTGTTCGGGTGGGCAAAGATTTCAGCAGAACTCAACAAGCAGCTGTTTTCTCATTTGCCCTATGAGTGCAGAAACACTGAATGAAATTGCTTATGGTTTAATGATTTGTATGACATAAACAATATTTTCCTTCTGTCAGTCCTGGGCCAATCTCAAATTGCTCGAGGATGTAAACATGAGAAAATACACCCAGACAATTTAAATTAAATGCCTAATGTACCTGGGGAGAGATTATCTCCTCTGCTTCTATCATTTCTTCTCTAAATGTACCAGCAGGGGTTCCTGTTTGTTGCTCAGTGTTTTATTGCACAAATAATTTGGTGTCAAGTCATAGCACGGGGTGAGGGAATGGGGGGGTTTTGAGGGAAGCACCAAAGAAACCCAGAAATCCTCTTAAACCCCCAGTCTCATCCCAGGAGTAGAGAATATCCTGAGCTGGAAGGGGTGTTGAGGGGCTGGGATGGGATTCCCAGAGAAGCTGTGGCTGCCCCATCCCTGGGAGTGCCCGAGGCCAGGCTGGAAGGAGCTTGGAGCAACCTGGGCTGGTGGAAGGTGTCCCTGCCCATGCAGGGGGTGGGATGAGATGATTTTTAGGGTCTTTCCAACCCAACCATTCTGTAATTCATCCTTTTATTTGCTAATATTAAGGGCTTGAGACCTTTTTAAATGGGTACCAAGGAAATTGTTTGAATCCAGCCAAAAAAGAGGAAGCTCAAGGTGTAGTGGCAAAAGCAACAACCTGAAATCCCAGACTTTCCAAATTCCCTGCAGGTGGAGCAGGTGGTGCTAAGGCCTCAAACCATCCCCTCTGGCTGTCCAAAGGGGACATGGCACATTTGCAGCACCAGTAGCATTTTTGTGATCATTAGAGGAGCAATCAGGTGGCTTCTTGGTGTCCCCAGCTCTGAGGAGGGTGGTTAATCACCAATTAGGGGCCATTCCTTTCAAAAGCGAGGGGTGGGAAGGGAAGGAGCTCTTTGAATCTCACACTGGCTTTGGCATCAGACAGGCAGGAGCGATCCATTAAAGAGAGCAGCACCAAGTCTGATGCCACCCACGCTCCTCCCATGCAAGGCTTAATTATAGCTGTGGACTTGGCTGGGACGTGTCACCAGGCCCTGTGTTCCCACAGCTCTGCGGGACTAAAATTGGCTCCCAAGGGCGACGTGTGGAGCAGGATGTGGAAACTCAGATGCGTTTGTAGAAGTCATTCTGGGTAGAGCTCCAGAATTAAGCCAGACCTCAGAGAAGGGCACAGAAATTAAGCCAAACTGCAGTCTCCTGTGATATATTTCTCTAGTTTTCCTGAGGAAAGCTGGGAGGCAGCTCAGTTCGAGCTGTGAACTTCTGACTGTGAGAGCTTTATGGTGTTCACCAAGGAGGCTGTAATTGATTTCCTTGCACTGGGAAGAGTCATGTTTGGGAGCTGGGGTATCACTTGCCACTGATCTAAAGGGAATTTTCCACTGGAGGCCTTTGGCACGGGTGGGAATTCTAATTTGAACGAGCAAGGGTGAGACTTTGCAATGCTTCACCTGGGTATTGTTGGACAAAACCTTTCTTGGTTTTAACACCTGGGTATTGTTGTACAAAACCTTTCTTGGTTTTAACACCTGGGTATTGTTG
>JAWWEW010000057.1:4299908-4313384 GCA_035583185.1 Anabacerthia variegaticeps
ACAAAACCTTTCTTGGTTTTAACACCTGGGTATTGTTGTACAAAACCTTTCTTGGTTTTAACACCTGGGTATTGTTGTACAAAACCTTTCCTGGTTTTAACACCTGGGTATTGTTGTACAAAACCTTTCCTGGTTTTAAGCCATGTGTGCAAGAGTGAATTTTCTGTCTTTTTGAGATATGAAACTTTTCTTAGCCCTTTGGCTCTCTCATGTCAAGTCCCTGCAGGAGCCCACTGGGTGACAAGAGACAGAGCTGGAAAGTCTGAGAGCCCCTTGGATTTTATTCCCCTTCTTTCCTAAGTCTTATAGAACATCTCTCAGCTGAAACCTCTCTGTGGTAGCCCCTCATGGGCTCCCGTGGTCTTCCTCCAACCTTTTCCATATCACCTGGATGTGACATGGACCACCCAATGTGTGTGGGAGAGAACCACAGGGGGACATCCCTGTTCCCTCCACCCCCAGCCACCAAAACCTCCTCTTAATCCAAATTTACTCACATCATTCCCCTCCTCTACCCACGTGCCTGATTTTCCTGTCCCGGGGGAAATGTTACACCTTGGGAAGACCTAAGATGAATAAAAAATCCGGCTGTCACTCTGCCACACTCCTTTTAGGGAGGAATTGCTTCAAGCAGCAGGAATGATGCCTAATCCTGGGATTCTGGGAGCTGGCGTTGGCGGGAGGGGTCACTGCAGTTTAGGCTGATGAATAATGAATGTGACATTGTCGTTATGCAAATGTAACCTAACAAGCTCCAAACTAAATAAAAATCCTGTTTGCTGTGTCAGTGCCTCACCAGGCTCCTCTCCTGGTGCTCGCTTGGCTTTTTGGGATGGAGCTGATCTATTAAAGGGGTGGAAATGGGGGATGAAGAGAGAAGAAGGGGAAGGAGAATCCTGGGGCTTTGAGCCCTTTGTACAGTGGATGAACATGAGATGGGATTCATGGAAGGATGTCCTAGCTGATATTCCTTGGCTTCCTTGGGAAGGACTGAGAAATAATCAGTGCCCTGTTGTCACTCCCTGTGAACATTCCTCCTGTCTGATGCACTCCCAGGTCCTCCATCCCAGCTGCTCTGGGGGATGGATGTGGATGTGGACCTTACAGAAGGTTCTGGGGGCTCCTCCACGTGCCAGCAGTGGCAGCACAGGGGGCTGCACGCTGATTGAAGCAGGACCCCTCCAAAAAGCCCCAGAACTGTCTGCCCCTGTTACAGGGGTGGTATCCTATGCCTGCTGTGATGCCATGCTCTAAATCCAGCACCAGGCTCCCTCCCCACCACACTCTGTCCATCTCTGCTGCCTCTGCCTTCCTCATTTCCACTGTGGATCCCAGAGGAGCCCTGGAAATGAGAAGGGATGGGATGAGAGCAGCTCAGAACTGCACGTGGTTCCCCTCAGTGCTCTGACAGCATATCCAGTGACCATGAGACAGCCTTGCATGGAACTGCTTCAAATAATGAGGGAAAATGCTGCTTTTAACCCCCAAAATGCCTTGTTTCAAGTGCCACAGGCAGCTGTGACACCACAGCTGTACAGAGAAGCTGCTCCACGTGGGTTGGGCAGCAGCTCTCCCTCTTCCTCCCCTCCCTCCACCCTCTATTCTCCTCTTTTTCCATTCTGAGCATTTAAAAGTCCAGGGAAGACGCTGGCCCAGCCAGGTTTGGAACCTCAACACCTCAGATAGTGCCAGGGAAAGGACACAGAGCTGGTGGTGTTTTACCAGCACCCTCTGTGCCCCAAAACACGGCTACAAATGCATCAATCCACGAGAAAACTGAAAATCCTGGTGTTTTTCTGCTCTGCCTGAGGGTCAGCACTGCCAGAGCTCCCCAACTGTGGCAGGAGCTGGAATGGGATCCAGGGAAATTTGCTGGTGGTGAGCAAATGTCACGTTGCCTTGGAAGTGACACACCCTGAGCTCCCCTGGGCTCTTCACAGAGATTTGTCAGTGACAAAGGACCCCCAATCTTATCCAAACTGTTCCTGCAGGGTGGAAAAAGGGGAAGGAATGGACACATTGAACTGATGGAATTCAGAGTCCCTTCACCTCGGATAATGCAACTACTGACAGCAATAAACATGTTCATTGTCCCACCTGCTCCCCAAAGTGAGGACATGAGAACCATGGAATCATCTGGGTTGGAAAAGCCCCCTGAGATCATCAAGCCCAGCCATCCCCCAGCACTGCCAAGGCCACCACTGACCCACGTCCCCAAGTGCCACATCCACAGGGCTGTCAAATCCCCCCAGGAATGGGGACTCCACCCCTGCCCAGGGCTGGACAGCCCTTTCTGGGAAGAAATCTTCCCTAATATCCAACCTGAACCTCTCCTGGTGCAATTTGAGGCCGTTTCCTCTTTTCCTGTCAATATTATCTCATGAAGCCAATTTACCTCACGGAGTTATCCTGTTTTATCCCCTCTCTTGCCCTCCCAGGTGTAGTTTAAAAATGAAAAGTTCACTATAAAAGTCTCTCTTACTCTTTGTGATAAAGGTGATAAACTCCACCCCTGATCTCCTGTTGTTTTATTCTGTAATTTGCATTGTGAGAAGGAAAAAGGAGCCTTTCCATAAAGCTCCAGCGTATAAATCTCAGTTTATTGTTTTCTATCAGGGCAAAACGCTCTCTCCATGCCAGGTGTCTTAAATTAATAGGCTACAGGTTTAAAAGAAGGAGAAAATTGCCAAAGATGTTCCTGCATTTGTTCTAGTCTTGAAAAGAGCTGATTTAATTAATCTCCCTTCATCAGGAGCAGAAAGCCCGGGTCTAATTGCAAGCTCAGAAGCATCAGTTGTCCAAGTGATTGGAGAGTAGTTAGAGATGAAAGGGAGGCAAACGAGGCAGTGATGAATGTGGGTTTGTTGGGAGCTCTGTCTCATTGCCTCGCCTTGTGAAGCAGTTGGAAAGCGGCTGCAAAGTAATAAAAGAAAATTAAAACACATAAAACTTTGCTAAAGTAACGTGGCAAAGCCTGTGTTAAACAAGGAACCAGCGAGGAGCTGGGGAGGGAGGAGGGAAACACCTGGAGGAGAGTCCCAGTCCCACCTAAAGCCTGTTGGGGTCAACAGCACCGGGATGGATGGAGGTGGAGGATGTGACGTGGCCAGGAGGGGTTGAGTTGGGCCACGAGGGGTTGAGTTGGGCCATACAGTGCCACAGAGGACGTGTCCCCACCACTGCCCTCTGGGAAAGCACCTCATGGAGTCATGGAATGGTTTGGGTTGTGGAGGACCTTAAAGCCCATCCAGTGCCACCCCATGCCATGGGCAGGGTCACCTTCCACTAGTCCAGGTGCTCCAAGCCCCATCCAACCTGATCTTGGGCACTTCCAGGGATCCAGGGGCAGCCACAGCTTCTCTGGGAATTCCATCCCAGCCCCTCACTCTCCCCCAGCCAGGAATTCCTCCCCAATATCCCATCCATCCCTGCCCTCTGGCAGTGGGAAGCCATTCCCCTTTTCCTGTCCCTCCAGACCCCTGTCCCCAGTCCCTCTCCAGCTCTCCTGGAGCCCCTTTAGGCTCTGGAAGGGGCTCTCAGGTCTCCCTGGATCCTTCTCTTCTCCAGGATAACAGCCCCAGCTCTCCCAGCCTGGCTCCAGAGGACACTGGTTTGTTCTGGTTCTCTTCCCCCCCTGGCTGCCCCTTTGTCCATGCTGGGTACCCACAGACCTTGCCCTGCTCTGAGCTGCTCACCTGGGCACAAACCCACCTTTCCCAGCTCTCCTGGAGCTCTAAACACCCCCCCAGCTTTGGGAATCTGCAGCTGGAGATGAACAGAGCAGATGCCGTGGGAGGGGAGCGGCGACAAGGTCGGGGTGGGAGATACTGTGGGGGCTCCCCGGGGGCTCCTCTTCTGCCTTCCAAATTTAACAGATTAGATGGAAAATAATCCTCCCCCAGCACTCCCCTGAGGGCTCCGTGGCGCTCAGGAATCTGTTCCCAGGGCCCAGCACCTGTGGCAGAGGAATCAGCCCCTGCCAGGGCTCTCGGGCAGGGCAGGGGGAGGTTCTGCTGCCTCCCCCCTTTGCCTGCCACCAAAAATGGGTTCCAGATGTTGCTGCTGGCTGCTGTGCCCAGGATGTGCTTCCAATGGCTCAGCCCCGTGGGTTTTGGGAAGGCAACTGCATCCAAATAATGGGTTTAATGGCACTTCAAGGAAATTTGGGATTATTCCAGAGGAGCTCTGTGAATGCAGATAAACAGCAGAATATGCCTTCAGCTTTCTGGGATTTTCCAGGTTCTGGCAATTGACAATGGAGAGGGAAATTTGGGACCATTCAGAAGGGTCTGGAATGACAGGACAAGTGGGAATGGCTTCACACTGACAGGGAGGAGCTTTAGGTTGGATGTTAGGGAAAAATTCTTCCCTGGGAGGGTGGGGAGAACCTGGCACGGGCTGCCCAGAGAAGATCTGAGAGCCCCTTGCAGTGCCTAAAGGGGCTCCAAGAGAGCTGGAGAGGGACCTGGGACAAGGGATGGAGGGACAGGACACAGGGAATGGCTTCCCACTGCCAGAGGGCAGGGATAGATGGGATACTGGGAAAGAATTCCTCCCTGTGAGGGTGGGGAGGGACTGGGATGGAATTCCCAGAGCTGGTCCAGTGGAAGGAGTCCCTGGTGGGGACTGGGAGTGGAATGGGATGGGCTGTGAGGTCCCAGCATCCTGCCCCCCCTGTGCTTGTGCATCCCAAGGCACACAAACCCCAGCATGTGATGGCACCACAGGGAGGGGCCCAGAGCTCCTTATTATCCGAGGGAAAGGAAGAAATCCAGGCAGGAGGCAGCAACACCCCCTAACGAGGCACAGTTATTATAGAGCTGCCTCTTTGGGTTCGGGCGATTGTGACCCCAGACAGGAGTTATTTGGCTTTAAATCCCCACATTTCTATGGAGGGAGCCCTTTAAAAAGAAAACCTTGGCAGAAAAATCTGCATTAAAGATCTAATCCCGGGGCATTGTGGCTCCTTATCCCAGAAAGTTGTGATTGAAAAAGGGGGAAGATAATGTGAGCTTTTGTCACTGATATCTGAGAAGACTTGGGGAAGTCGAGACTTTCATGTGAATCGTGTAAAAGGATTTTCTGCAAAACTCTCTGTCTGAGGGAGAAGAAAAAAAACCCTCTCAACTCCAGAAAGGGCATCGTGTTAAACAGATGTACAACGTTGCCTGCCAGGTCTGAAACCCTCATGAGCTCCAGTTTTAAGTTTGTTAAACCTTAAAAAGTTTTACCTTTATTTATCTCGGAGCTTTTTTTCTCCCCTCCCCTTTGAATCCTCTCGCTGTCGGAAAATCCTGCTTGGCGGGATTGCAAAGTCAATGATTTATAAAAACCTACAGAGGAGGAACACAGCAGCTTTTCTGCATGAAAATCATCCTCCTGCAAGTGAGATTCAACCCCAGCCACGTGACACAATAAAAAATAAAAAAATCAAAAAAGGAGGGGATTTTGAGTAATTGGCTGGAAAGGTGAGATCCCTGTGGCTGGAAACACAAGAGACGTGGGGTCTAAATTAGCATGGAGCTGTTTGCATAATTTCCTCCTGACAAGCCCGGCTCCAGTGACATCTCCAGCACTCCCTGCTCCTGCCAGGAAGCTCTAAAACACCAGATGTAAAGAGTAAATCTTCCTTTTCTCTTCTGGTAACTGGGGCAAACTCCAAAGAGGCTTCGCCAAACTCCGCTCTGGAGTTGGGAGGAAACTTTTGCCTCCTGCAGCAAGTGTTAAAGCCTGCTCTGAACTTCCTGATTAGTATTATCCCTGATTAGGCTGCAGATAGTCCTCTGATTAAAGTGCTCTTGGCTATTTTGGAGCTCCATATAAATATTCATGAATGTAAGAGATGAGGAAAGAGTAAACAGCAAACAAAGCAGAGGCTGGCAGCTCTCGCCTGGAGATCTGGGGGGACAGTCCAGGTCTGGGGTGGTGGAGACCATGGAATAGGTTGGGTTGGAAGGGACCTTAATGCAATCCCATTCCATCCCCTGCCATGGGCAGGGACACCTTCCACTAGCCAAGGTTGCTCCAGGCTGGCCTTGGACACTTCCAGGGATGGAGCAGCCACAGCCTCTCTGGGAATTCCATCCCATCTCCTCCCCACCCTCACAGGGAAGAACTTCCTCCTTGTGTCTCATCCAAACCTATTTTCTTATCAGGAGTCCTTTTCTTTCCATGCTAATGTGACTATTTGCTCCTCAGCCATGAAGAAACCTCCCTTTAGGAGCAGCTCCATCCTCAGCTCCTCTCCTTGACTCATCAGCAGAGTGTGGGGTGGAAGAGGGAGCACCGAAGAGAGCTCTGCAGTGAGGACACCTGGGGTGGGAACAGAGTCCTTCCCAGGAGACCTCTGGCCTCCTCAGCTCCACCGAAACCCTGACACTGCCCCTTCCAAGAGCCCTTGTGCTGTGCCACCAACCCCGAGGGGAGTTTAACACACCCAAAGAGACCCTCAAACCCAAGCTGAACCCCACAAACAGAGTCCCACAGACCCACCTCAGCCAGACCTGTGAAAATCCAGGATTGTGATGGATTTCCCCCCTTTTTTGGGTGCTGCAGGATGAGAACAGAGCCCTTTAATCATCCCAAACCACGACAAGGGCACAGTGTGTTTGCCACCACATCCCATTTGCATCCCTGTCTGTAAGCAAGACCTAGAAGTGGTTCTGATGCAACTAATAATTCAATACATTCATCAGCCCAACAAAAAATGGATCATCCTAATGACTCCCTCCCAGTGATAATTATGTATTTAAATAGTTTCTGTCAACCGAGAAATATTTTTCTCTTCTCAAGGCATTATTTTGTTCCTTCTGGGAAAGAAACCAACTCGTGGGCTGACATTTCTTTGATAAGCTGCACAACACAGGGAATATTTTCCAACTTGTCCGTAGCGGTGAAGAGTATCCTCATTTCTCCATTTCAAAAAAAACCAACCCAGGGAATAAAAACCAGCAGCACCACCAGATGGACAAGCCAGCGGGAGGATTTGCAAGAGCCACCTGAAATAAACTAAGCTGATAGAATTTGGCATTTCTATCAGAGCAGATCTCGAGCAGAAGCTCCCAAATTCAGCGTGACACACATTTACGTGGCTTTTAGCATTTTTATTTTTTTCCCACTCTGTTGCTGCACCTGAACAGGAGCACAGAAACCAAACTGAGCCGTGTGGTGGGCATGGACATCACCCAACCCAACCAACACCGAGTCAACCCTACAGGCACGGGGGTTTGGGTGCCATGTGGTGGTGGGTGTGCTCCTGACACGCTTTTCCATGAAAATAACACCTGGATCCAGGGGCTGTGGGATCCTGATGTCTGGAAGAGGCAGCCTGGGAGATTCGGATTCAAAGCCTTGCTCGTCTATGGAGAACAACCAAGCTCAAGGCTCCGATTTTTGTTTGATTAGGCCTTTCAAAGCCACCCTTCAGAATAAAAAGGGGAGAATATAACATTGTTCTCTGGCAATTCTGACAGAAAAGCTGCAATATCAGGCTGTTTAAAACAAAAAACATGGTGGTTTTTTCCCTATTTTCCCCCCATTCTGCAGTGAAAAGCACCTTGTTATAAATATAAGAAAACCCACCCGCCTCCTGATGACAATGACTCAGCCAGTTTATCATAACAAAATGTCAGTGTCACCCATAGAATAATCTTGGTAAAATACTTCATAAACTGGGGGAAAAAAAAGGGAAAAGAACTGTACCCAGCGCTGGCCTGACTGTAGGGGTTGCTTAGGAAAGGATGAAAGGCAGAGGCTTAAGTGATTAAGTCAAATATTGAGCTCATTCATTTGCAATTTGATTTTAACGACGGACAAGATGAGGGAAAACAAGAGCGGGAGCGTCTGCATCACAATATTAATAAAACATAATTAGCAGAAAGATTAGCATAGGAGAAAGAAAAGCACCTTAATTCACCTTCCCCCCGCCTGCCAACGGGGCTCTTGCTGTTGATTATTATCTTCAGAGGGCTGGTGTTTACAGAGGGCTGATTAGAGTGGAGGATGCAAATTGAGAGGGAATTCACTGGCAACACATTTCCCTCTGTGTGCTCGTAAATCCCAGCCATGGAACATCATGGACTCATGGAATGGTTTGGGTTGGAAGGGCCCCTAAACGTCACAGGGCAGGGACACTTTCCACTAGACCTGGTTGCTCCAAGCTGTGTCCAACCTGGCCTTGGACACCTCCAGGGATGGGAAGCTGCATGGGAAGAAGACATGGGTATGGGGATGGAAAGAGGCCAGGGATGCAGGTGAGATGTGGCCAAGCTGAACGACACAACAACAGCAGGGAAAGAGAATTTCTTTCTTACAGACAGGCAGAGCATCAGGATAAAAACAGGTGGCAGCATCTTGTGCTCTCGCTGCTTCCTCAAGGGAAAACCACACTTTTCCTGCTGCACTTCCTCAACCACAGTTTGCCTTTGGAAAGAGGGTTTTGTTTCCATTTAAAAGACTCTTCCTACAACAAAATGTTTCCTGGGCTTCCCACAGCCATGGGAGGGGATCAGGGAGAGGCTTTCAAGTCCCAACAACAGACTGAGTGGAAAATGAAAAGGCATTTTTTTTCCCTGGGAATCTGCTGGAGGGAAAGGGATGAAAATCATCCTGAATTCATCCTGAATTGTGCACAGTGGCAAAAAAAAACAAACCCAAAGCCCAACACCTGGCAGGGATGAGGGGTTTGGAGAAGGGCAGCTCAGGTGCCTTCAGTCCTCCAGCTTCCCCTTCTGCTCCAACACCCACTTCTTTATTTCTATCATTCAAGGGCAGAAAAAGAAGACAAAAAAATTCTTCTCCAGCCTCAACCCAGCATCTTTTGTTACACTATAAAGGCACAAAATCTGGAAAAATCATTTACTCGCTCTCCAACTGAGACTGGCAAACTGACAGCTCGGAGAGAAAGTCACTTGCATTTTATTCATGTAATATTTTTAAATTATATAAGCTCTGTTTGAGGCTCGACACTGAATACAGCCCAGTCAAGGGAGAAATGCAGCTTTTTGGGACTGCTACCAATAACTCCAGGTTTGCTGCAGAGATGTAATAAAGAAGACAAAATTACTTATTTTTATACCTGATCTAGAGCCCACATTTCCTCACCAAAAGGAAGATTTAACTAGTTTATAAGGCAAGACTGTTTACAGAGATTAACAGCCATATTTGACCTCACTCTAAAGAGCAAACTCAAGCCATTAAAATTAAAAATATGACCTTTTAGATGTGACCTGCTGCCATAAGGGTGAGCAACAATATGGATAATTACTCTGCGATCCGTCCCACCCCATTTTCTCATCTCCAGTCACAGCCATGGACAAATTCCATCCCTGAAATCAAACTATGGCTTAATAAATGGCCCAGCCCTCCTTCTTCCATGAGATTTTAAGATCCCTCTCCCACAGCTCCTCTCCCCTGCCTTGTACAACTCTTTCCTATCAGCAGAACTGATTTGTGCTTAATCACCCTGAGTGCAAAGATGGATTTTCCTGCCTGGCTTGTGCAGCTTTCTCCAATCCAGGAGTGTTTATTTCCCATGCAAAGAGTGATTCCCTTCCACATGACACTTAAGAGCAGCAATGCTTTAACTAGAAAGCTCCCCAGTGTTTGACATTTTCCCTCCTGGGATTTATCAGCACCTCCAGTTTTCTCCCTCCCAGTGGGCTGCAGCTGATGCACAAAGATTTAATTTTCCTTTGTGATTCCCCCTCACCAGGAAGGTGGAAAAGCAGGTGAGCTGAGCCCTGGGGAGGTCGCTCAGCCACCTGAACCCCCATCCCACCAGGGCCAGCCATGGGGCTCCCACCTCCTTCCCAGCAGCAGGGTGGCCAAAAACAGGGGGAAAGCACCAGGAGTGAGTTACTCTTGAGACAATTGCTGTCCTGAATGTAAAAAAAGGGCTGGGATTGAGAGAGAAAAGACTGAGTGAAGCTCTGGTGAGGGCAGAGTCATGGAATGGTTTGGATGGGAAGGGATTTTAAAGCTCGTCCAGTCCCACCTTCCACTCTCCCGGCTTGTTCCAAGCCCTGGCCAGCCTGGCCTTGGACACTTCCAGGGATCCAGGGGTATCCCATATTTCTTCCCAATATCCCATTTAGACCAGCAGAGGGGCCAGCAGAGGAGCTTGTTGCCATCCCAGGAGGACAGAAGGTGCCTCTCTGGTGTCAGTGCCTGCAGGGGCATTGATTGGATTGATACGTGTCCTAAGCTCGTGTGTTTGTCAATCTCCCCTGATCTGCATGGCAGAGGCACAGCTGGTATTTAAGCTGAGCTCCCTCCAGACACCTCACAGTGCTGACCCAGCCTGGAGCACCTCATTCTTCCTCCCTCACGTGCAGCAGCTCAGGGAGGGGATTCTGCCCCTCTGCTCTGCTTTGGTGAGACCCCCCCTCTGCACCAAACACCCCTCAGGGGGCAGTGGGAGGTGTGAAACAAGATGGGCTTGCACATCCCTCCCAACCCCAACCATTCCATGGGTCTCTGATCCCGTGGTGCAAACACTGAGCCACGTTGGAGCTGGAGGTCTCTGCTTGATGAGAAACACGATTTGCCTCCTCGCATGTCTGAGGGCCAAGCAGGGATGGGTTTGGTGACCCCCCTTTGCCCTCCCCTGGTCTCACTGCCCTGCTCAGCCCTGGCACAAACAGCTGCTCAAAACACAAAGGTCCCGTGGGGTTCAGGCTGTGGGGGCACCTCTCTGGAGGGAAGAGAGGTTCCTTCATAAAGCCCAGGGCAGGATTGGGGCTTCCAGCCTGGAGAGGGAGAAATAACTGGATGTGCCCCTCCACTGGTGGTGACTGGGCAAAGGCTGGACTCGATCTTGGGGGTCCTTTCCAACCTAAATGACTCTGGGATGTGGCAGCATCTGGTCAAGCTCTCCTTAACCCTAGAAAGGCATCAAGTATTCATTTATATGAATTGGTATAAATTTATCTGCATGTGAGCCCTGTGGTAACACTTTGCTGTCCCCCCCCCCACCAGCACAGCACTAACAAGGGGCAGGAGTGACATCATTAACTCTGGGCATTGGTTCCCATTTAATTAGCTCAACTAGACGCTTAATTAATTAGAGATGCACCATTTGAGACCTGATGGATGATTCTGATTGGAGTGGGCTGTCCAAGGCCAGGTTGGACAGGGCTTGGAGCACCCTGGGCTGGTGGGAGGTGTCCCTGCCCATGGCAGGGGGTGGCACTGGGTGGGCTTTGAGGTCCCTTCCAGCCCAGCCCATTCCAGGATCCTGTGAGTCTCTGGCAGTGCTGCTGCAGCCCCTCCCTGCCCACCACAGCCCCCCCAAGGAATGAGGCAGCAGGGATGATGGATGGATGTCTGCAGCTCCACAGAGAGCCCAGGATGACTGATGGGCCTGAAGAAGAAGACACGATTCCTTGATTAAAACAGAAATTAATTGATGGGCTTGGAGATGCAGATGATGCCTCTGAGCTTGGGGTGGATGGAGAGCTGGGAAACGCTGGCTCAGCAGAAAAAGGGAAAAGGAAATGAAAAACTTGGATGTCACTGGATTCAGACACCAGTAGAGAGCTGGAGTCAGCAGCACTTTTCCCAGACACCCTCAGGGACCTGTGCTGCTCCCATGGAAAGGCTGGGCAAGGACTCCTCAAGGGTGCTCAGCTTTCTCCAGGTTCCCAGAACTTCCAGTGAGTGCTCAGCGAGGGAGGGCAGGGCTGGTGGGAGAGCCCAGGGTGTCAGAGCAGGGCACAGGCTCACCAAGCCTGGAGAGGCTCCTCTTTGTTCACACACGTTTGGAGGAAATGGATTTAGAAAGAAATTCTGCACATTTACAGAATCCAAGCACAGGCTGAGCTGGAAGGGACCCCCAAGAACTGAGGGGAAAATTCTCCTTTTCTTCTCTATTTGGATGAACTCTCCCTGATGGAATGAGGCTCCTTGGGCCAGGACAGCAGCCTGACAGCAGCCTCCTGATCTCTGACACACACCATAGCCCAAATATTAAACAGAATGACCATTTCTTTCATTAATGTGCTGCATCCGGAAAATTTCTGGCAATTTTCACTAAGGAAGGTCCAGGGTGTTTTTATTGCTCTCCTCATTCATCCCCAATGGCTGCAATTTTGGACTTATTAACAAACTCCATGCAAAAATAAGGATTTTCCAAAGTTCCACTCGAGTTCAGCCACAAATTTGGCTCCGAGAAACTTAAATTTAGGTCTAATGCGGAGTCTACAAAAGCTTCTGGAAACCCCAAAGGGGGGGAAATCCATTATGAACTCAGAATTAATCTCAACAATCTCACCTATTGATTTTTTGCCTTTTATCAATTGAACTCCTTGTTCCTGAATAACTCATTTCCAGGTAATAGACTGAAAGAACAAAGTCCTGCACAGTTAGAATTGACACCGTTTCCTAGAACATGTTCATCAGAAATTATTGGCCTAATAATGATTTCCCAGATAGCAGGACAAGCTAAACAAACTCCAGGCTGCCATAAAGAAGCAGAAAGCTTAATTAAGTTCCATTTCAGACATGAAACTCCAACACTTTCATTCTCTGCCCTCTTCAAAACCTTCCTGAGTCAGGGTCAGGGGAGAAATGGTGATGTTGTAACACAGAAATTGAGCTTTATAACCAAAATTGAGCTTTATAACCCAGAATTGGCACAAACATGATTTATGATTTGACTTCAGAGAGGGTGGCAGGCCCTGGCACAGGGTGCCCAGAGGAGCTGGGGCTGCTCCATCCCTGGGAGTGTCCAAGGCCAGGTTGGAGCACCCTGGGCTCGTGGAAGGTGTCCCTGCCCATGGCAGGGAGTGGCATGAGATGATCATAAGGTCCTCTTCCAACCCACTGAATGGACAATCAGCATTCCAGGCTCATTTTCTTTCATTCCTCCTGATTGTTTTTGATTTTCCCTCAGATTTTGTCCTTTGGACCATCTTGGCTTTTTAATTCAGACAAATGGATTTGGTGTCTGTGCCACAGAAGGGATTGACAGAGTGGCAGCAGCAGCAAATAATAAAAGGGGTGCATTAATAATGAGAAACGATATTTATTCCTTTCTCGGAGCCAAGGGGAGAGGGGAGCACACAAACAGGAGTCCTTGTCACAGGCAGTGAGTGTGGAGGGTGTGGGGCAGAGCCCCTGGGAGCCCTGGCAGGGGCTGCAATTCCAGGGAAGAGCTGGAACTGCCCCACTCTCACCTGGCCCTCCTGCTTTGGTCCAGGTGAAAGAGGCATTGGGAATGAAGGAATCAGTCCTGCATGTGACAGGAGGGAGAGGGGAGAAGGAGCATCTGCTGAGCCCTCTGAGGGAGGCAAAGACAGGGAGACACAGAGATCCCCTGGCAGACACACCTTCCACCAGCCCAGGGTGCTCCCAGCCCCATCCAACCTGGCCTTGGACACTCCCAGGGATCCAGGGGCAGCCACAGCTTCTCGGCCCACCCGGTGCCAGGGCACCACCACCCTCCCAGGGAACTATTTCTTCCTAATAGTCAATCTA
>JAWWEW010000059.1:0-12745 GCA_035583185.1 Anabacerthia variegaticeps
GGTGCGGGCGGCGGAGGGTGCGGGGAGCGGGGCGGGCGGTGTCGGGCGCGGGGCGGTTCGCTGAGGGAGGAGAGAGGGAGGGAGGGAAGGAGGGTGGGAGGGGGGGGTGAGGCCGCGCGCGCGCCACGGGCGGGGCGGGTCACGTGGCGCGTCGCGGGGGGCGGGTCACGTGGCGCGCGCCGCGGGGCCTTAAAGGGCCCGCGCACCCCAAAGGGGGGCGAACAAGGGGGTGGCACGTGGTGACCCTCTTGGGGACCGCCCCGCCATCACTGCCCCCCGCATCATTCGCGACCCTCTCCCCTCTTAAAGCCCTCGCACACCCCTCCCCGGGGCCACCGGGAGCCGCCCCCGCCGCGCTCGGGGCGGTCCCGGCAGCGCTCGGGGGTGTGTTGGTTGTGAAACCCTCCCGGCCGGGGCTGGAGAATGGGCTGAGGAGGGAGCGAGAAGGCAGGCGGGTTCCTTGGGACAGCGGGAAGTTGACGCACCGGCCTAAGAATAGCTCGGGGAGGGGGAAGCGCGGCCGGGGCTGCTGCCCGAGGTAACTCCGCCCGGGGAGGGTGTTGTGGGGCAGGGAAATAAAGCAGCCTTTGAGGCCAGAGCCCCTCGGTTCCGCAGGGGAAGGCGCCGGGAAGCGGGGCCATGTGCAGGGTGGTGCCGCGGTGCGTTACCGTGTTTGCTCTCTGGTTACATTTCAGCTGCTGATGAAATCGCAGCCGGGAGCGGAGGAGTCTTTGGACCTTCCCATGGTCGGGACCTTTGACTCATAAAAGGCTCCTTCAGAAAGCTCCAGGAGCAGAAGAAGGGAAGGAAGAGCGGCGGGAGAAGGAGAAGGGAAGAAGGAGCCGTCGGAGGGAGCAGACCCCGACCCGGAGCGTGGGGAATTAGGGGGGGAGAGAGGAAGTCGCTGTATGTGGAGTTTTTGGACAGTAAGTCACATGGATTTCTATGTCTCTGCATGGCCTGGGTAATAAACATAAAGGGAAGGGGGAGGGTGGAGCTGCTGGGGAGAGTTTTTGCTTCTTGAGGTTTAATTCTTTCATTTCCCTGAGTTCTCCTGCCACTGATTCCACAATTTTTAAAGGGGAACAAACCCCTCCCGAACTAAAAATCCTCGACTGCTCTTTAAACTTCGATGCTGTTTTTTTAGCGCTGCCCTGAACACAGATCAGCCCTTTATTTTGTTTGCTTGAAAGTGGGGCAGAGCAAAGCCAAACCCAACCAACCTGTTGTGTGGAGGCTTCACCCGCCGCTGGCAGCTTGTTGTTGTTGTTAATTCCCAAACATTCCCCTGGTTTGTTTTTTTTTCCCCTCTCTCTCCTCCACCAGAGATGCTTTCTCTGAAGAAGTACTTCACCGAAGGCCTCATCCAGTTCACCATCCTGCTCAGCCTCATCGGGGTCCGTGTGGACGTGGACACCTACCTGAATTCCCAGCTCCCACCTCTCCGGGAGATCATCCTGGGCCAGAGCTCTGCCTACACCCAGACCCAGTTCCACAACCTGCGGAACACCTTGGATGGCTATGGCATCCACCCTAAGAGCGTAGACCTGGACTATTACTTCACTGCCCGCCGGCTGCTCAACCAGGTGAGGGCCCTGGACAGGTTCCAGGTGCCCAGCACCGAGGTCAATGCCTGGCTGGTGCACAGGGATCCCGAGGGATCCGTGTCCGGGGGCCAGCCCAGCGCCGGCTCGGGGCTGCAGGATGGGAGCGGCGCCGACAGCGCGGTGAGGGAGAGCGGAGCCGAGCAGGGATTCGGGGAAGAGCTGGAGGATCTGGGAGCTGTGGCTGCACCAGCCAATGGAGACCTGACCAAGGAGGTAGGAAAGAGTTGCTTTTACCTCTGGGGAAAGTTGGGATTTGAGAGCACGGAACTCTCTGGTGTTTGGTACTTGGGGAAAGTGTGTCCTTGCTTGGGGATGTCGCAATCCTGGCTCGGGGCTGGGTTTCAGCGCTCCAAGGGTAATTCCGGGGTGATTTTTCTTCCCCCTTTTTTTGTTTAATTCTGGCTTGGAAGGAATAGTGAAAGGAGGGGGGAAGGGGTTTTGGGGACAGCGCCCGCGTGACTCGGTGTTGGGAAACCGAGAGATCCAGCTGGAAAATAAACAGGAGCGTTGGGAAACAGCCCCAGCCCAGGTGTGGAGCAGGTGGTTGGGTTACTTGGCTGGAGCCCGTCCAGGAGCTGTGTTCCCTGCTCAGTTTTCCTCCCAGCTGGCTGGGGAGAGGTGAACTGCAAAGTGGTTTGTTTTCCCTGCCTTTGGGAAGGCCGGGATGCAATTCCAGGCTCTTGGAGCTGCTGCTCTGGCTTTGGCAACGTGCCCTTTGTCCGGGGGTTCCGTGACCTCTGAGGGGGTGTCAGTGCTGATCCGCATCCTTGGGTCTCTCCAGGGTCATGGTGGGCAGTCAGTGCTTATCTCTGGCCTCAGGTCCTTCAGGATCAGTGGTGATTCCCAGCCTTAGGTCCTTCCAGAATTGTGGAGGGTGTCAGTGCTGATCTGTGGCCTCAGGTCCTTCCAGGGTCAGTGGAGATTCTTGGGTCCTTCCAGCGTCACTCTTGCGTCTCCCAAATCACGTCTGGGCATGGGAAGAGTGGAATTTGAGCAGCGAGGGGAGGGCAGCTGGATGCTGGGAGCTGTTGTCATGTGGCTTCGGCGCAGGAGCAGGCAGGGAATGGGAATGAGGCGTGGGAGTGGGTGTGGGAAGGGGTGTGAGCGCCGCAGAGACAAAGGTGATGCTTGTTTTGGGCCTGGGATTGAGGGATGAGCAGTGGGTCGGTGTCCTGGTTGTACCTGTGGGCAGGGAAAACCTGCCCACAGGGGTCTGCTGGCTCCACAGAGCTGTGGGATTGAGGGGGAAAATCCCACTCTGGGTTGGCATCTGACCTTGGAGGCGTCAGAGAACACGAGGCCAAACCGTCACACCTTTTGCTGCTTCCCTGAGAATGGAGAGAGGCAATTCCCTGTCTTGGGAATGGCGAAAGATGTGATGAAATGCCTTGTGCAAGGTCACTCTTGGAAGGCTTCGCTGCCCTTCCCATGTCTGGGATTCCTGGCTGAGGGTCTGGGAAGCCTTTCCAGTGCAGTGTGGGGAAACAGGGGTCAGATTTTGGGGAGAAACGCTGCAGATTTGGGAGGCGAGAGGCTGGTGGCTGCTGTTTTCCATAGGCCTCTGTTCAGCTGCATCTCAGCAGCTCGGCCTGGATGTGCTGGGAATGAAACTCCCAGCCAGGCTGGGAATCTCCTTCAGGAAAGGGTGGGGAGATCTGCATCTGCACCATGTCTGATCCCCAGGGGGGTGTTCCAGCATCCCTGCTCTTCCCGGGTCTCTGTTTTCCACGCTTTTTGCCCAAGCCCCTGGATGGACAGGAGGGGAGGGTGTTGTTGCCAGGGCCCAGCTCCAGGAAATCCCGTCTGGCTCCCACGTCACTCCGTCACACCATCCCGGCGCCCTCCTCCCCCCGGGGCCAGCGAGACCCAACTCGCTGCTGCCACGCTCAAAACCACCCTGATTTTAAGGGGGTTTAGGGTGGGTTTTTTGGGTTTTGGTGTCTTTGACTCCCTGGTTAACCCCGAGCAGCAGCAACCCTTTCCAGGGGGAATATCCCGTGAGCTCTGCAGCTCCCCGGGAGGCACCTGCAGGGCCTGGGGCGGGTGATGATCTGCAGATGGCTCCAGGGCCGGGCTTTAAATTTTTCCATGACTTTTCCTGGCACATTGCGACTCCCTGGGCCAGGCACGACCTTGCTGGGGGGGAATAGGGACGATATAAATAATTTCAGGAATGCTGTGCGTGGCTTTTTGGGCGTTGCAGCACAGCCCGGGGGCTCACCCGAAACACAAAATCCAGTTATTTCATCCCACGGATAAGGGAAAAAAAAAACCCCAAAACCAACAAGAAACCCAAGGAAAAAACCCATTTTGATCCTGGGTGTTGGGGGGGTGGTTGCCGGGCTAAAGACAAAGCTTGGGATTAAATCCCGGGCGCTTCCCTCTGCAGCATTGGGGGTGGGGAGGGCGGGAGGCTCCGTGCCCGGGGCCCGTTTCCACAACACCGGGGATAAAAATACGCGGCCGCGGGACATGTGATGAGCTGCGGGGGCTCAGCCCGGCGGCCCCCCCAGCCCCGGCGTGGATCTCCTTACACTTGGCCTTGGCTCCGGCGGGGGAGGCTGTGCTGTGGTTACCGCGGGGAGGGTCTGGCGGGGATGGGAGAGGGGCGAGCAGCACCGGGAGGGTCTCACGGGGTGGGGGTCTCACCGGGGGGACGGGTGTGGTGGGAGGGGAGGGGTCTCCCCATCGGGGGTGGGGATGGCCCATTGAGGGTTGGGGGTGGCTCGCTGTGGCTTGAGGTGTCTCTCTGCCGTGTGGGGTGACCTGCTGTGGGTTGGGGGTGGCCGACTGTGTGTTGGGGTGACCCACTGCCATGTGGGTGGCTCGCTGAGGGTTGGGGTGACCCGCTGCCATGTGGGGTGGCCCATTGAGGCTTGGGGTGGCCCACTGTTATGTGGGGTGTCCCATTGAGGGTTGGGGTGTCCTGCTGAGGGTTGGGGTGGCCCACTGTGCCTTGGGGAGGCCGGCTGTGTGTTGGGGTGGCTCGCTGAGGGTTGGGGTGGCCCGCTGTGGGTCGGGGTGGCACATTGAGGGTTGAGGTGACCCGCTGCCATGTGGGGTGCCCCGGGGGGAAGGGGCCAAGGTGACCCTGTGCCGTGTGCGCCGCCTACTCCCCTGTCGGTGCCCGGGGGTCGCTGTGCCCCCCTCCCCATACCCCCCACCCCATGCCCACCCCATATCCCCCACCCCATGCCCACCCCATGCCCGCTGCGCCAGGGGCGGGGGCGCGCCACGGGGGGCGCCGCGCGGCCGCTGATTGGCTGGGCGGGCGGCCCCCGCCGCCGCTGATTGGCCGCGGCCACCGCCCCGGGGGCGGGGCGTGGCCCGAGGGGAGGGGCGTGGCCGGCGGCGCCGCATCCCGGCGGGGAGGGGGCGGGGCCTAGGCCGAGGGGGCGGGGCTTGGCGGGCGCCGCAGCCGGGAACGGCGGGGGGGGCGGGAGGGAAAAGGGGGGGGGCGGCCCCACCGAGCCCCTCCCGAGCCCCTCCCGGTCCCTCCCGAGCCCCTCCCGGCCCCGCCGACCGCGGGCCCGCCGCAGCAGCCACAGCGGCAGCGGCAGCATCCGCCGCACCGGGGGCGGGGGCGGCCGCCGCAGCGGGGCCGCGGGCACCTGTGGCCGGTGGGGCGGAGCGGAGCGCGGCTCCCCTCCCTCCCTCCCCGCCGCTAACCCCGCTGTCGCCGCCGCCGCCGCCGCCGCCCCGGCCGGCGATGCGTGCGCGGCGCCGCGCCCCGGCCATCCCGCCCCGCCGCCGCCTCCTCCTCCTCCTCCTCCTCCTCTTCCTCCCCCGGGGACCATGATCGGCGTGCGCCGCGGCCCGGGCGGCAGCTGGGGACATGAGAAAGGTACCGGGCAGCGGGGGATGCGGGGGGCTGCGGGCACACGGGAAGGGGCCGGTGGCGGCGGCGGCGGCGGCGGCGGCTCAAGTTGCATCAGGTGGGTGGGAATGCGGGGATTTTCCTGCCACCCCACCCCTTATGCAAATGGCCGGGATGGCACCACGGGCTGATGCAAGGCGGGCACGGCGCAGCCACCGCCGCGCCGCGGGCCCGGGCGGCCCCCGCCGCCTCCCCCGGCGGCGATCCCGCGGCCATGGGCGGCGGGCAGGGCAGGGCCGGCCATGCGGAGCCCGCAGAGCCGCTGCCGGGAGCCCCGCGGGGCGCCCGAGCCCCGGGAGCAGCGACGCGGGGCTCCCCGGGTGGGCTGCGGGCTGTGGGGTCCGGGGGCGGGGGATGGCTGGGTGGGGACCACCCCCCCACCGCCCCGGAGCGCGGGGCTGAAGGAAATGTGGTCTGTCTTGCAGGACATCGATTTGATTGACATCCTGTGGAGACAGGATATTGATCTCGGCGCTGGGCGAGAGATTTTTGACTACAGCCACCGTCAGAAAGAGAGCGAAGTGGACAAAGAGCTGAGCGATGGGAGGGAGCGCGGGGACAGCTGGAGGAGTGCAGGGAATGAGGTCTTGGATAGAAACCTGCTAGTTGATGGAGAGACCGGGGAGAGTTTCCCTGCGCAGGTAACACCCCCGGGCCGCCCGGGCTGGGGTCTGCACTGCCGGGGAGGCACGGGGCCCTCCGGCCACGGCGTGGGGCTCTGTGGGGGCCCTTCCAAGCCGCAGCATCAGGGCTTTGCCCAGGTGGGCGAGAGGATGTGGCGCTGGAGAGGCAGTTGGCTGCGTGTCCCCCGTGTCCCTGCGCCTCGGGGTCGCGTGGCAGCCGCAGAGTCCCCTCAGGCTGTGCCGAGCCCTTGCGTGGCAGGAGGTGAGGGGAGGCTCTCCGGGAGCGGCGGCGGCGCGTTCCCGTTCCCCGGAGCAGGAGGATGGAGCCTGCGAAGAGGCACTGGGTGGGGCCTCTGGCTCTTTTTTGGATGCGCTGTAATAAAGCCCTGCTGGAAGGAGCTCGTTCCTCAGCACCACCTCCCCAATCCCCAGGCTACGATTCCTTGTGTTTCCTTCCACCAGGTGCCCGGTGCGGAGGATCAGACAGCCCTGTCCCTGGAGGAGTGCCTTAGGCTGCTGGAGGCCACCTTCCCTTTCGGGGAGAATTCTGAGGTGAGCAAATAGGGCGGATCTGGAGGCAGTGAGGGCTCTCCCTGCCTCACTCATCGGGATTTTGGTGCCTCCCTCGCCTTTCCCGCAGCCCCAGCAGCAAATTGGGTTTGGCCACTCAGGAGTCCTGCCTGTGAAACCACTCGGGGAGGGGGTGGGTCACCATTAATTAAAGCCTCCTGGCTTTGCTCCTCATTAGACCATGGCAAAGCGGGAACAGCCAGGACCCGCTGGCTGGGAGAGAGGTGGAAGGGCACTGGGATGGGGGATGGCTGCAATCCCGAGCATCCAGCCCTGACTCCCCTCACGTGGTCAGTTCCCAGCTGCGGATGTCTCCGCCCTGAGCGAAGCCGTGCCCGGGCAGAGCCGGGCCCCAGGCGGCCCCCCCACCCTGCTGTCCCCCCTCCTGGCTGAGACCGAGTCGCCCTTCGACCTGGAGCAGCAGTGGCAGGACCTCATGTCCATCATGGAAATGCAGGTGAGCTCCAGAGCGGGCTGGGAAGGGGTTTTGTCCCTCCAGGTGCATCGTGAATTCGGCTCCGCCGTGGTTTGGGGTCGGTCCCCCAGCCGTGGTTTGCCGACGCCGTGGTGCCCGTGTGGCATCTGCAGCTGGACAGGGCAAGCTTTGCATGGGACCTGGAAGGTTGTCCTTCACCGGGCTGTCCCCGCGTCTCTTCCAGGCCATGGAAGTGAACACCACGACGGGCGAGAGCCTGTTCGGCGGCACGAGCGGAGACCTCCTGGCGTCCAACTACAGCCTGGCCCCCGGCACCCCCATCAACCAGAACGTGAGCCTGCATCAGGCCTCGCTGGGCAGCTGCTCCCAGGACTTCTCCCTCTTCAGCTCCGAGATCGAGAGCCCCTCCATGGCGGGCGGCTCGGCCCTGCTCCAGCTGACACCAGACAACTCCACGGGCCTCAACAGCACCTTCGGCTCCACCAACCTGAGCGGGATCTTCTTCCCACCGCAGATGAACAGCACGGGCAACGAGACAGCTGGGCCCGAGCTGCCCGACCCGCTGGGAGGGCTCCTGGACGAGGCCATGCTGGATGAGATCAGCCTCATGGACCTGGCCATCGAGGAGGGCTTCAACCCCGTGCAGGCCTCGCAGCTGGAAGAGGAGTTTGATTCCGACTCAGGTCTTTCTCTGGATTCTGGCCACAGTCCTGCTTCTCTGAGCAGCTCGGAAGCTTCTTCCTCCTCGTCCTCTTCCTCCTCGTCCTCTTCCTCCTCCTCGTTTTCCGAGGAAGGGGCTGTCGGCTACAGCTCAGACTCGGAAAACGTGGACTTCGAGGAAGCGGAAGGGGCGGTTGGATACCAGCCAGAGTACAGCAAGTTCTGCCGCATGAGCTACCAGGACCCGGCACAGCTCCATTACCTGCCTTACCTGGAGCACGTTGGCCACAACCACACCTACAACATGGCCCCGGGGGCCCTGGATCCTGAGGAGCCCAAACTTCCCAGCGCCGGCAAGAAGAGCAGCAAGGAGAAACCGTCCGAGTTCCTGGACAAGCAGATGAGCAGGGACGAGCACCGAGCCAGGGCCATGAAGATCCCCTTCACCAACGACAAGATCATCAACCTGCCCGTGGAGGAGTTCAACGAGCTCCTGTCCAAGTACCAGCTCAGCGAGGCCCAGCTCAGCCTCATCCGCGACATCCGCCGGCGCGGCAAGAACAAGATGGCTGCGCAGAACTGCCGCAAGAGGAAACTGGACACCATCCTCAACCTGGAACGGGACGTCGAGGACTTGCAGCGCGACAAGTCCAAACTGCTCAGGGAGAAGGTGGAGTTCCTCAAGTCCATCCGGCAGATGAAGCAGAAGGTGCAGAGCCTGTACCAGGAGGTGTTTGGGCGGCTGCGGGACGAGAACGGGCGGCCCTACTCGCCCAGCCAGTACGCGCTGCAGTACGGCAGCGACGGCACCGTGCTGCTCATCCCGCGCGCCGCGGCCGAGCCGCAGCCCCGGCGGCAGGACCGCAAGCAGAAGGACCGCAGGAAGTGAGGGCACCGGCGCCGCCGGAGGAGCGGGACACTCGCCAAAGGGAGAACTGGAGAAGGGCTGAGCCTGGAAGTACTTTTAGAGGAACTTTCATGCCTTCTTATCCGATATATCTTCTCAACCACACACGGGGACTGGCGCTGCCCGACGCTGCGGGAGCCGCGGGCAGAGGTTTGGGGGCTCCGCCACCCCTCAGCCTGGGCGTGGGGAGGGACGGACCCCGCACTGCCCAGCCCGGAGCCTCCCACAACCCGGGATCCTTGGAGCGCAGGGATGAGCTGGCAACGCTGGTGGGGAGGTTGGCAGAGGTGGAAAAACTACTGTTAGGAACTGGCTTTAAATAAGAAAAGAAATTTAAGCGAATGAACTTAAAAACAAGTTATAGGAGAGACGTTTTTCTGAACTTCCAAAGTTCTGTGATTTCAGGTAGTTGGTTTTTTGTTTTGTTTTGTTTTGTTTTCTTCCTCCTTTTTTCCCCCCCCCCCTTTCCTTTTCCTGAACCCTTTTTGCCATCGGTGTGTGTGATTCAATCTGACTCAATTCCAGATTAACCAACATCCCTTCCTAGATCAGACCAGTGCACACATGGAAACACAAAGTGGTGTGAATTCCATTAACCCTTTCCAGTCTGAGGAAGCTCAGAGGAAGGAACACCATTCCCAGTGGGGAGAACCATCCTGGGAGAAAGCGTGGAGGAGTTGTGATACCTCGGGGAAGGGGAAGCTTTAGGATTTTGGGAGAGGGACTGGAGAGGGTTAAGGGATCCAGCAGGATCCGTGTCCCCAGCACCCTCGGAGCACGCAGAGCCTGCATGCCAACCCCGGCTTCTCCCACTAACTGCCTGGGGAACTGCTTGGGGAGGAATGTGGGGGGCTCCAGGGCCCCCCTGGGTCAGCCAACAGCACAAGGGGAGCGGTGGGATCCCGATCCCAATCCCACCCCAGGCCGTGGGTTGTCACTTAGAGCCTTAGACAGCTGTAGGTCCCTGTCCTGTATCCGCGCTTGGGTTTTTTGGGGCATCAGCCCCCATTTTTTCCCCCTTTAGGGTCTAGAAGTGCTTGTGTTGAGTTAAAAAAAAAAAAAAAAGGGAGAAGCCCAAACGTTCAAAGCTGCTCAATGTTCTCTTTGCCATAAAGATTCCGTGTAACCGTGTGATCACATTATAGGATTCTCTTCTGTCCCAAGGTGTTGGTCTGACTTCCTTTGTTTTCAGGAGGGGGGTGGGGGTAGTGCCTTGATCACTGTCGGTCTCCGCAGGGAGACCATCCTAGAAGCTGTATTTCCATATAGCACAGCTGGGAGTGTTCTGACTTTACCAGCAACCTAAAAAAAAAAATAAAGCTTAAAAATGGCTTTTCCGAGCCAGTCCTGTGCACAGGATCTGGGGAGAGGGCAGACTCGGGTGGTCACTCAAGGGAAGGACACCTGGAGAGGCAGGAGGGAGGCCTGGAGCAGCTGCCCCAGGTTTTGGGAGAAGCAGTTGGATCTGGGAGTGCACTGAGGGGTGGTTGGGACCCGCCATCCCCGACTCCCGGGATCCTGACGTGTGAGATGAAGCACAAGTGGTGGAGCTGTGGGTGTGGGGAGGTTGGAAGGGAGCCCTGTGCGTATGTTTTAAATTATTTTCCTCTTAGAAACTTTTATTTTAATGATCTGTGACCTGTCAGGGAAAGAAGAGAGATTGTGTGAGCACAGGACAAAAATAAAACGGCTTATTCACTGTACCACCCTTGGCTCCACGCGTTTTTATTTTATATTTTTATGATTAAACATGGCAGGGAAACCAAGCAGGGACCTTCTCCCCCACAGTAGCTCCTGGCTCGGAGCTGGGAGCAGCTCCAGGTCCAGCAGTGGGTTGGGAGGGAGTCGCTGTTGTCCCGCAGGGAATGGAAGGAGAAGGAAAAGGAAAAGCTCCTCCTCTGTGGGAAACAGCCAGCTCTGCCTCAGCTGCTTTTTTCCTTCCTTCACAGCAGGATCTTCCCAAAGAAATCCAAGGAAAAGTGTGGTCCTGGTTAGAACTGCAGCTGTGTGGAGCAAGTCGGGGTCCCTGGGTCGAAGCCACCCAAGGTGCTGCAAGGCCTGAGGCCGAGTCCATCCCTCTCCTTGGCATTTGGACTCCCAGGACATGGTGTCCTGTTTTCCTGTTGGCCTCCCCTCCCTCTGCAGCTCCCGGGGCTGTTCCTCACATCCCACATTCCCTGCAGCTCTGGCCACAGCGTTGGAGACGGAGCCGAAGTTCATTCAATCCTGGGGGGTGTTTGTATCCCAAATCCTTCCCCGTCCCCCTCCCTGGGGGATAAATCCTGGCCAGGAGCGAGGACACCAAACCCTCCATCTGTGGAATGTTTCCAACGCCTCAATCCTGCAGTGGAGCCCCTGGAGGGGCATTTTGGGTGCTGCTGGGGGTCCCAGCCAGGGTGGGCAACATCACACTGGGCCTGGATGAACAAGCTGGGGATGGAAAACTGCTCCTGGGAACTGCTGGTGTGGAATGGCATTTTGGATGCCATCCTGGTGCCTCCACACCCCGTCATCTCCATGTATTTTGTACTTGCAGACCCCTTTTCTCCTGGGGTTTCATCCCCACAGCCTCCCTTGGCCAGACGCAGCCAGAAGATCCAGCCAAAATCACGCTTCCAGCTCCCAGTCTGCTTCCCAACACTCTCCCATCGGCATTCCCATGGGCCAAGTGCCCTTTTCCTGAGGATCACACCTCTCCATGTGGGACTGGAAGGGTCCACCTCCTCCTGCTGCTGGTATTGAGTTCGGGCCAGCTCAGCCGAGGGGAATGTGGAGCATTAAATCCACACTCCGAGGGCTTCCCTCTCTCTTCCTGGGCTCCAGGGTATTTATTTCAGACATTCCTTCAGGGGCTGGGGTAGGATGTAATCCCAGCTGGCAGCAGAACCCACAAGGATGGCACGAGGAGCTCCCAGCCCTCCTGAGGTGGAGCAGAGAAGGCACACGGGGCTCTGGGGAGGATCCACTGCTCTTCCCAGGCCCTGCCTCTCCTCCTGTGCTCACACAGCTCATTCCTTGTGCTCCAACAGCCCAGCAAATCCAGCGGGAGGCTCCGTGGGAGCCAAGGGCCGTGTCCCAGCCCCTGGAGCCTGACAAAGCCCCGCTCTGGCTCCCTGCCTGTGCCCAGCCCAGCACGGAGGGAGCTCAGCCACATCCCTCCCCCAGCTCGGGCCACCTGCCAGCCCATAATCAGGTGAAGTGCAGCCCTTTTATTCCCAGGCAGGAATCACTTGGCTTCCAGCAGGGCCTCGGAGCTCTGATCCCACTCAGAGCCACAGCCCAGCCCTTTGATCCAGGGTCTAGCCTGAGCCCTCAGCCCAGGGCAGCCCAGGCTTTGGGGGCACAGAGAGGGGCTCCTCTGCCCTTCCCTGCCCTGCTCCAGCTCCAGCCTGGAGCACTAATCCCAGGGAAAACCAACACAGATCGCCCACCATCATGAGGATCGTTTTCCTGCGCCTCAGGTTCTCAGGAGGTGCCACAACACGTCCCCAAAATCCTGCAGCTCACACCAGGGCCCTCACAGCCACGATCCCACCCCCAGGATGGAGCAACCAGCATCTTCCAGAGACCTGGATCGATCTCCTGGAGCTCCCCCGGGACCTGCAGCTTCTGATGCTCAACTAAGTGGACGTTACCCTGTCCCTCTCTGGTGATTAATCCAGGTTTAATTGCTGCTGCTGCTGCTGGGGCAGGGCAGCATCTCCTTGTCCTGCTGGGTACAGGCTGTGCTGGCACAAATAACCTGGATTTCAACTGGGTTTTGTAGCTCTGGGAGCCACTGAGGGGCTGGCGAGGCCCCTGTTCCCCCCAAAACCTTCCTGCGCCATCCTGCACCCCTGAAACACCAGGACCCCTGAGTCAGGAACCACCACCCTCCCTCAGGAACCACCAGCCACTCGAGAACACAGCATGACTCTGCTCTTCACGGCCTTCAGCACATCCACACCAGGGATAAAGGGAGGCCACCTCCATCTCCAGCCACTCACCAGAACCACTGCCAGAGGTTTAGAAACCCATCCAAAACCACCATAACTGCTCAAGGTTCGGATGAGAATGGAATTAAAG
>JAWWEW010000060.1:0-41643 GCA_035583185.1 Anabacerthia variegaticeps
GGCCCTGGCACAGGTTGGGCAGAGAAGCTGTGGCTGCCCCTGGATCCCTGGAAGTGTCCAAGGCCAGGCTGGATGGGCTTGGAGCAACCTGGGCTAGTGGAAGGTGCCCCTGCATTGGAATGGGATGAGCTTTAAAGTTCCTTCCAACCCAAACCATTCCATGACTATTAAAAACAATTCCACCTGAACTCCCCCATGGGCATTGAAGCAGACTGGAGCTCAAACCCAGGGGGCACAAACATCTGCCTGGGTCTGCAGGGACTGAAACAGCCCTCAGCAGGACCCCTCATTGAGAGCTCTGAAACCTCCTGATGGCATCCCACCTGTCAACCCACAGTCCACAGGGATCTCCCACCCCCTTGGTGTTCAGCCACATCTCTCCTCCTGCAGGAATGCTCTGTCCAAACATTGCACCAGGCCAAAGGGGCAGGAGAGCACCAAGGGCTGCCATACCCTCCCCTGTGCCAGTCCCTTCTGGGTTCTCTCTGGGTTTCACAGAGATGCTCTCACAGAAGCAGGTCCAGGCTGCCCCACAGGGCTATGAGGTGCTGCCCAGCCCACACTCAGTGTCATTTCCAGATCATGAGACACCACCTCAGAACTAAAACCTGTCAACAGCCAGAGGGCTCTGGGCTGATGCTCCTCCCTGGCCCTGCCCCTTTCCCTGAGCACAGGCAGGTCCCTGGAGTCTGGGCACAACGGGCACCGTGGTGCTCTGGTTCCCATGGAGCAAATCCATCACCATCCCAGCCACCCCAAGAGGTGCCAAGTCCATCCCACCTCCACAGCAAAGCAATCCCTGCAGCAGGTGCCCACAGGGACAGCGGGTTCTCCCTTCTCACCCAGAGAGGAGACACTGCCAGGGCTCCAAAACTGGTGGGATTGGTTCAGCCTGGAATGTTTCCCTGGTTGTTGTGTCCAGGGTTGAAATGAGGGCAGCAAGCAGAGCACCCTAACCACACCACCCTGGAGATGGGAAGCAGCTTCCCACCCCCCTGGCAGCTCACACAACCTGTGCCACAAACACATGGGCTGCTCAAGGAAACCACGTCCTGTGCCACTGCAAAATGCAGGAGAGCCCATTTCCAAGCAGCTCCAATCTTGGGATAACAGCATGTGTAGAAACCTTCCCAAAGAGGGAGAGCTGGGAACAACACCCCAGGCTTTGGCAGCCCCTCAGCCACACAGCCAAGGAGGCTTCACCTCCACCTCACTGGTATGAGCTGGATGGAACCAAGCCCTGTGTGATCCTGTGCACAGATTGCCTTCTGGGGACAGGGATCAGACCAAGGCACATGTTCTCTTCAAGAACACTCACCCCACATAAGTGGATTTAATTCCCCCTCTCCTCCTGTGACTCTGCCCCAGTCTGTTGCAGTGGCCAAAATCCAACTGCCAGGGTGGGAAGCAAAGCCAGGCCTGAACACGGAGCACAACAAGAGCTGCAGGGAGAGCCATAGATCCAGAGGAAGGTGCCAAGCCCTGCTGCAGGGAGAGCCACAGCTCCAGAGGAAGGTGCCAAGCCCTGCTGCTGGCTCGGCACCCAGCACGTTGTGTTACACACAGACAGATGGCAACGTGACTCATTCCTTCGGGAAGTGACTGCCTGAGCTAAAGCCGCTGCTTCCCGAACGTGGACACGGGCTAAGCCGGCTGCCAGGATCAATCACCCTCCTGGGCACCTGCAGGGACAGTGGCACAGGGCTGGGACAGTGGCTGAGGGTCCTGCTGCACATGTCACCCCGTTACCTGACCCTCATCAGTGCCCTCTCCCTGCTGGGAAGGTGAAGCGATCCTGAGATCGCTGTGGGGGTAACAAGGAGCCTCGGTGCAAAAGTGACTCCTCTCTCAAAATCCCAGTGTGGCACCACCTTCCAAAGAGACTAGAGCAGATGTCCCCATGTCCCCAAGCTAGAGAGGGGACCAAAGTGAACATCTTCACTTCAGCCCAATTTTCCTCAACCCAGTGTTGTTACAAATCTCAAATCCCAGCACAGAACTCTTGCTGCCCTCCTTCAGCACTGCAGTGGCCTGAGGAGGCTGCCATGGAAAATGCAGCCTGACACCCAAAGCTTATCTCATTCCACCCCCTGCCATGGGCAGGGACACCTTCCACTAGCCCAGGTTGGTCCAAGCCCCATCCAAGCTGGCCTTGGACACTCCCAGGGATGGGGCAGACACAGCTTCTCTGCCCAACCTGTGCCAGGGCCTGCCCACCCACACAGGGAAGGATTTCTTCCCAATATCCCATCTAACCCTGCCCTCTGGTAGTGGGAAGCCATTCCCCTTGTCCCAAGTTCCTCTCCAGCTCTCTTTAGGCACTGGAAGAGGCTCTCAGGCCTCCCTGGAGCCTTCTTGTCTCCAGGCTGAACATTCCCAGCTCTCCCAGCCTGCCTTCATCCCCCCTGGCTCATCCTCCCTGGCATCCACAGGCTGTGGGATGCTGTAACCCACAGCCCACCCAGCTATGAGACAGCCCAGAGAAGCAGAGCAGCATCTGCACACACTGGGCACTGCTCTGGGATACAATCCCTGGACAGCAAACAGATTCCACCAGGGAATGTCACAAGCCAGGTCTCCATAAGAGCAGCTGGGATCACCTTATCTACTCTCACCTTATCTGTTCACACGGGGCGGGGGGGGCAACAACAAAAGGCTCAAGAGTCTGTACAAAACCAAACAAGGGCTGACAACTGGTGCCCATTTGTTCAGAGCCTCTTCCCTTGATGAACAACCAACCCTGAGCCTCAGCTGCTCCTGGCAAAGGTAAGGACTTTATTGCCACACCACGGGATGGGGAAAGAGCAGGCTCTAATCCCGAGGAGGGCCAGGGCAGGGCTCCCAGCTGTGCAGCACAAAGCCTGGTTCGCTGGGACCTGCCTGAGCTGGAGCACAGCCCGAAGCCCTCGGGCAGGGAAGGTTGGGCAGCAGTGCCAGTTCACCCTGAGAAGGTCCTACAAGCCCCCAGAGGAACAGCAGCAGATCCCTTCAGCAGAGGGGAAGTGCTACCAGTCTGCAGCACTGTCTGTAGAGGGGTCTGTGCTATTCCATAAAGGGCTGAGACTCCCAAGCACAGAATACCCTGAGCTGGACCATCCTGGCCCTGCACTGACACCCCAATGGTCCCCTGAGGGCATTGTCCAAATGCTCCTGGAGCTTTGGCAGCCTTGGGGCCACGACCCCTGCCCTGGGGAGCCTTGTAATGAAATCCTGCCTTCAAAACAGACACAGAGAACTCTCTCTGCTCACACATCACACACCTCAGGAGTTACAGCAGCCCATTGCCTTCCCAGCAGGATCTGCTCAAGGCATGGACAGTCAGCACAAGTGATGGACGATGCATCACTTGCTTATTAAGCTCCTCAAGCAGCCTTAAGTCCCATCATTTACAAACCAAACATGAGGGTTTCCTGTTGTCAGCATCAGAAAGCCATCAGGGTTACACAGAAAAGCTACAGCCCAGTCTGTCTCACCCATGAAATGGGACAGGAATCAGGCAGTGATCTGGTTATGGCCTGACACCTTCATGCCACCTCCTGCTCCCCCAGTGGAGCTCAGCACCAAGGAAAAAAAAACACATGGAAATAAAAGTGGCTCTTTGACAGAGCAGGAAAGGCCTTTTGTTCTACAGATCAAACTCAAATATCCACAGCAACCCCAAAGAGGGCAAACTCACATCACTGAAAAAGCAGGACACACATGGCCTTGGCCACTTATTTCCATGTCAGAGCAACCAGCCTGGGGCAAGAAGGACATGAAGAGAGCCAGGGCTTTCCCTCTCCAGGGGGTTTTCCACAAGCAGGGTGGTCTGAGCTGTTGGATATCCACAGGCACACTGCTGCTTCCCAGCATCTTTCCAGGCACCTTTTAAAACTGATGCAATCAATTGCAAAGAACAAACCTCTTCTTGCTTAAACATCTCATTTAATTGCCCGAATAAAGCAGCCCAATTCCCATAAACATTTATAATTACTCTCCCATCGGGAGCCTCGTCCCACAGGGCAAAACTCGTGCAGGAAACAGAATGGTGAAAAGCTGAGAACAGCCATGAATATTTAGAGCAAAGAGGGAGGCAGGGCAGGCTGGAAGGATTCCCAGTGGTATTCCATGTGAGGATGACTGGGATCATACCAGGGACTGCAACTGGACTTGCTGGCTTTAGAACACAAGCAAAATAACACAAGTATTTTCAAGTCATTAAGAAGGAAGAAAATTCTCCTGGTCTTCAACCAGGGAGTCTTTTATTCTTCCCCATCACTACAAGGGAAATGTGTTTCATTACTTTGGTTACCTTAAATCATCCCCCAGGCACTAAATATTAGCACTGGTGCCACAAGGCTCTTCAGAAAAGGAAGGAACTTCACTTTAATATTCCACAATCTTCACTGCTGTAGAGTTAATAAAGCCTTTGCTGTGTCCTCTATTTCACCATGCAGGTGTAATGCCAAGCACTGAAAACCTGTGGAGCTTCAGTAGAATTTGTGCCTCCATATATTCATAAAATATCTAGAAAGGAGAGTGAATAAAGTGACCAAGTTTAGTGATATTAAGCTCCTGAGGGTAACAAAAATAGCATCAACTGTGGAGGACTCTCTGAGAAAAAACATCTGAGCTTTATAGTGAATTTGGTCTACCTGGCCGAGAATAAATTTAAAGATGCATGTGAGAAAATTCCTGTCCTAACTCCAAGATGAGAGGCTCCAAATTGGCCATTAACCATTGGAAACACGACCTGTAACTCCAGGAAAATGGGAACCCTCAAGAGAAGCAAACCTCACCCTGAATAGAACCCATCACTCTGCTGTTACACAAACCCAGAGAGGATCCATCCTGAGCTCTGCTCTTCTCCACTGGAAAAGAACTGGAAAAGGGTCAAAGAACAACAGGGATGAGCAGGGGACAGAAGGGTTTCCATCTGCAGAGCCACTGTGCTCTCCAGCCTGGAAGAGATGACTGCAAAAGCAGAGCAGGCACAGGGAATACAGTGAAATAACTGCTCAGCACCTCTTGCAGCACAAGAATTAGGGAAATCACACGAGGCAGACTCAAAATAAAACCAAAGGACACGTTTCCTCACACAACACACATAATTAAGCTGAAGAAGTTGAGATCCCGAGGATGCTCGAGGAACATTCTGAACAAGAAATCATGAACTAATAAAGATACATCCCCTGGGTCACAGGAATTCCTGAGCCACAAGTTGTTAAAGGCAAGGAAAACTTCAGAGATGGATAAATATGTGCTTGTACTGTCCTTACAGGTGATGGTATTGCCAGCTGCACACAGGGCTTTAACTTGGAAAAACAGATCCAGGATGCCCAAGCAATGTCTCCTCCATGCCCAGCAGCTCCTGCAGCCACAGGAGATTCAACATCAGACTGCACAGACTTAGGTCTGACCCTGCAGTTGTCCTGGTGTTTGAGGCTAAAACACCACCTTAGCTCCCAAAGAAAGCAGAAGAAATACTTCATGCTACAAGAGAAACACCCCACAATATTCTGCATTATGAGAGGACAAGAGGAGATCTATTTGCCTGCTTCTGCCAACCATGAAGAGCTGAATTCACGAGCTCAAGTGAAAGAGCCAACACTCCCTATAGTGTGTCCCCTCATTTTACAGCCACTTGAAAGGGAACACAAAGCCACATTCACTGGAACAAGGTTTTATATTTCAACTTCTTTTTTTTCTCCTTTAAATCTATCAAGACCACGGCACTGGAAGTGGCTGAACCCAAACCAGGACTTGGTAACTTCTTAGATTTTGCAAAGATGATGGGAAATTCTCTGAAGTCATTTTAGAGGAGATGCCACCACAAATAAAGAGAGCTGATAGCAGAGCCTTCCCCCTGTGCACAGATACACACAGAGCAGACTAAAAGAGTGTGGTTTCCTTTCCCCCCAAGATTAGAAACAAAAGACACGACTTTTAGGTAGATTTTATCTAAATCTTCTAAACTGGGATTGCATTACAATAGCTCTGCAGTTAACCACACACAAAAGCTGCTCAGCATCGTGCTTTTAAGGAAAAAGGAAAAAAAGAGTTCTAACGATACAGAACCAGAAATTCCCAAGTTCTTGCTGAAGGAGCCTCACAAACCCCAAATGCTTCATTATGAACTGCTCAAAGGCACTGTTACATGACTTATATGTCAATTAAAAAGCCTCACACTGGGCACTAGGCAGTGGAAGGAGCTACAAACAAGTGTCTATCCCAGCGCTGAGTGTGGATAATGACAGCCCTTGTGAGCAGGGACTCCCCGGCTGTGGTGAAGAAGGGTGGCACTGCTCCTGCTGCCAAACCTCCAGCGGTTTGCACTGCTGGGCACTTGGTTATTAACTCAACAAAGCCCTGGAATAGGACAATTACTGCCAGGTACACCCAGGAAAATGAGAGGGCTAATGGGGGGGAAAAGGATCCCACTGTATAGAACAAAAGGCTTCGGGAACCTGAGACAGGAGAGGCAAAAAAGCTGTTGCAGAATTGTGTTTCCCATAAGAACAAGGCAGGAACACTGTGGATGGGGCTGTTCTTGAGGGACTGCCCAGGGATCAATGTGCTCCAGCAGTTTCCTTGGCATCCTAATCGGCTTTCAGCCACTGTCTTGTGACCCACTGCACTCCTGCACCAGGGAGAAAATCCAGGGAACTGAACCAGGCCGTGCCCTGGGGCTTTCACTGAACACAACAGCTGGCAGGGAGTTTGCCTTGGAAGAGAAGTCCTTTTTCTGGTAATAAAAGAACCTGAAACACAATACCTGCGTCAGGAGCTTTTAATCTCAGCGTGAGCAACTTACCCACAACTTGTGGGGGGGAAAATAGAGAGGGGAAAAAGAAAAGCAGTCACTGCTGCTGCCACCTCACACACTCTCTTGTGCATTCCAAGCCCTCCACGGTCATTCTAACCTGGAAGGGACATGATGTTTTGCCCACCCCAAGTGGGCAAAAAGTGGGTTGGGAACAAATTTACAGGAGCAAGGTGTGGAATAAACTCCCCTTGCTCAAGATCATAGCAGTGAGAGGTGCCAAACCTCCTCATTGCATGGTGTCTGCAGTGTCTGGCTCAATCCCAGTCCTGGAATCCTGGAGTGGTTTGGGTTGGAAGGGACTTTATGGACCTTCTAGTTCCAACCCCCTGCCACGGAAAGGGATAAAACCATTGAAAACCAACTTTAAACAGTGCATCTCAACAGCCCCTTAAACCAACTTCAACAAGAAGACTTGAAATATTATATTATTCTATAATATGAACAAATGTTACATTAAAATCCTATTTTCAAGCCTTCTAAGAGGATACTAAAAGTGAGAGACAGGGCTATGAGGCAAATGCAACAGGTTTGCTCTTCCAGCACTCAGCTTCCACTTGAGTGGCAGTGAAATGGCTCCCAGCTGCTCCTGTTTCAGGGATGAGGAAACACAGCTCCCTGTCTGACAGCAGAAAACATGGATTAGAGCACCAGTCACATCTAAGCCTTCCCCTCCAGTTTTCTCCTGCCTTTAGACAAAGCTGCAGCAACTAAAAACCCGTGAGTGTTGTCAGGGCCTTTGGAGTGCTGGCTTAAAAAACACCATAAGCACAAAGAATTCCTTATGCCAAACAGCCAGTGCCAAACCACTGGAATAAGCAGGAGAGTTTGTTTCCTCTATTCCTGAGCAAATATAGGAGGGTGGACAGAGACCTACAGGATTTAAATGGCCTGGAAATAAACCAAGAGAAACCATGTGCATTGCTGAGCAGCACAGCGAGGGAATCCTGTCCTGGTGCATCAATCAATTAACTTCACTATGGCCAGGATTTGGAGCAGAAAAGAGCAAACAGCCTTGGGATCACGGGATGAAAGGAACTGGGTGAGCACAAGCAGTGCTGCCACGGGAAACAGTTGGCTTTGCCTGGATGTGGAACATCCAGGAATTGAATCGTGGAGTCAGAAATACTGTCCTGTAGGGTCTGGGAGAGCCAAGGCCATGCAGCATTCCCAGGATGACTCAGAGCAGGAGAAAGTGCTGGTCCACCCTACAGGGCATATTCTCTCTCCTCTCCTCTGAGATTATAAATTAGGAAGAAGAAAAGAGCTTTGTAAAATCCATCAGAAAGCATTCCTGTATTGCAGGGCCTGTGAAATAGCCTGTTTCAACCAGGCTCATACAACACCCCTCAGTTATCCCTTAAATCACATGCTCCAAGGGGGCAGTGACACTTGACACTATTGATACTCCTTTAACCAGCAGTGTCAGCTGAGGCACAGAGCAGCACAATTCCAGAAATAACAGCTCCAATCTTTTTCCATGGAAAACCCCAGCAAAGCCCACCCCATCCTGACTCAACACCCAAAGTCCCGATGCCTCAACTGCAAACCCGACCACTCTGGTTTTCCTTGGATATCCTTCCTAAAATCCCTGGAATCTGCACACAGCCAAGTATCCCAAGCCTGGCCAGGGAGAAAGAACCAAAGCAAACTTCCCTTAGAGTTTCCATTCATTGCTTTTCCACAAAACACCAGGCAGATGACTAGTGGAGATCTTTACACAGAGGTCACCACGGCATTCCTAGAAATCCAAGTGCATGACTACTGGCCAAGGATTTTTGTCGTTGTTAAAGGATAAAATAATTCTTACAGAGAAGAAATCCGTGACATGCTCTACCATAAAAGCTGTTCTGAGTTTCAAGAAGCCCTAAACTGGTCCAGGTAGGATTGCACTGGGAGTTGGCTCCATCATTTTGAGTCAGGAGAACACACAAGGCTTTTGAAAAACTGGATTAGTAGAGGAAAGCAAGACACTCCAAAGGAATGGAGATTAGGCTCTGATGACAGGATGGGCACAGACAACAGGAATGGACAAGCAAGAGGATCCTTTCAGAGCTTTCAACACTGATCTACCTAACCCCCTTCACTGGACAGTGGGAATAACACAAACACTAAACAAAGCAATTTTTCATATAGTTTCTCAGACCTGCTTTGGGGAATTCCAAAGAAATGAGAAGTATAAAAGAACACTCAAAGAGTTCCCAGAGTTTCACAAGAGCTCATCCATCTCAGGCAGCAATCAGGAATCAAACTGCAAATCAGTCAAAGGTTTGGGCAAGTTGGAGCCGAGTGGAACAATTCCAGCTTGGGAGAAGTTTGAAACAAGCCAAACCTTGAGCCATTTAAGCTTCAAGGAACACGACTGCAGAGCATTAACATCTCACACTGTGGCAGGGACAAAGAGCTGGGAGCTATGGGATTTCCCTAGCACAAAAAGCAGGCAGGGAGCTGCTGCCAGAGCAGCATTTGAACTTTTCAGTGCTTCACCTCTGGTTCCCCACATGCTTTTTTAAATAAGTGATTATCCGAGATGCTTCGAGGCAGACAGAGCACGGCTTGGGCTTTTTTCACACCCACAGACCCAGGGTGAGCATCACTCTAGGAAAAAAACCACCCTCTTCTTGAGCAAAAATAACTGGTTCTCAATGAAAGCATGAAAGAGCAGTTACAGAAATCCCAACCACTTTCCAGGCTGCGTCAGAGAGCCATCGAGGAGGTCAAACTGTTCTGCAAGAACAACCAAGTCACTTCCTCCATGCCGGATGTCCCAGGGGCCCGGAGCGTGAAACAGGGAGTGAGTAAATGGCAAAAAGCAAACACCAACCCTGTGTCTACACGGCTGCCTCCTCATCTGTGAATTCCACAGACCTATGACTAAGTTCCTTTGCAAAGAATCAATGCTTTCCTAACCAACTGCTGCCGCATCCACTCGGACGTGGCTCGAGAAGGCGGCGCTGGCGCTCCGACTGTCGCTGCTGCTTCTGAGTCTCCTCCCCAGCACGGCCCAGAGTGAAGCAAGCAGGGGAGGAGACTTCAAAATGCAACTGAGAACACGAGTGGGAAATGGTTTACAGCTTTAAGAAAATTGCTAAGCCTCATTTCTAGCACCATCCTGGTTTTCAGGCTTTACACAGCAAATGCAGTAGCTTTCCAGGGGAAGAGACTGTTGGTCTGTGCACTTATCCCACTCTTTTCCTCTTCCTCCTCCTTACACATACTCAGTATTAACTCTTCTCATCCATCCATCCCTCACCTGCCCTCCAGCAGCACCTTTCCCCCTCCATTCTCCCCCTGTGTCAAGGTCTGACTCTCACACTGCAAAATGTTGCTCCTTAAAGTCAGATCTGGAGGATGCCACAGAATCATGGAATGGTTTGGGTTGGAAAGGACATTAAATCCCATCCAGTCCCACCCCCTGCCATAGGCAGGGACACCTTCCACTAGCCCAGGTTGGTCCAAGCCCTGTCCAACCTGGCCTTGGACACTTCCAGGGGAGAAACAGGCTGAACACCAGGTGAAATAATTTTAGGATGTGAAGTCACACAAAATAACCAAGTTCTCATCAAAATCCAGTTTACACCTCCACACCTTGCCATGCATTATTACTCCCTTACAGACTTTTTCCAGGCACTGCAAGTGCTGATTATTGGTGAGAAAATGTGACCACCTTTGTGCTTAAGTGATATTATTTATACAACACTCCATGTGAAATACATATAAAATATTAAAAGCTGCATTCACTGTCACAGCAAGCAGCTGCACCTCCTGATTCTGCTCTTCAACTGCTGGGTGAAAAATTCCCCATTGCTGAAACTAAAAAGGAAACTTGGCAAACTCCCAGCCAGCTGTGCTAATGCTAATTTGTAATTATCATTTTGATCAAACACAAGCCAGTCCAGCACTGTGGGGAAGGGCAGCCCCAGGTGACTTTACCACAGCCAAACCCAAGCAAGACTCAAAGCCCACTGGCCACTGAATTTGGGGCAGGATTTTCAATTAAGGAGTTACTAAGAAGGAGATGATGAGAGGAGGCTTTGAGACAACCTGAGCAGCTCAGCACAGGGGCCACACTGCTGGGGACAGCCCACCATGGCCCCAAACACAGCCAGGAGGACCTGATCCCAACCACTGGGGACAGGACAGGCAGCCACAGACTTCAACTGCAGTGAGGGAGATTTAGGCTGGGCATTAGACAAAGCCTCCTTACAGGAAGGATAATTAAGCAAAGGAATAGATTGCCTGGGGAGGGACAGGAACTGCTGTTCCTGGGGGTTCTACAAGTGGTGGGAAACATCTGTCACACTGACCCCACTGTGGGCAGGGGGTGGATTAGCAGCCAGTCAAAGACCCAGCTCTGGTTTCCAATAACTTTCCAAACCCTCCACCGACTTCCAAGTTCAAACTGTTTCAATCCAGGAGCTGACAATGGCATGAAAATACATTTTGTTTAGAGCACAGCACTCAGGGAAGGCTGAGATTTGGAGCAATCAGCGTGATCCATCACAGGCAGGGCTTGGGCAAGGCTCCTCACCTTGCTCTGCCAGGAGCTGGCACCTGATTCACAGAGCTGTGGAACGGTTTGAGTTGGAAGGGATGTTAAAGAACATCCAGTTCCACCCCCTGCCACGGGCAGGGACACCTCCCACTAGCCCAGGTTGCTCCAAGCCCCATCCAAGCTGGCCTTGGACACTTCCAGGGATGGGGCAACCACAGCTTCTCTGCCCAACCTGTGCCAGGGCCTGCCCACCCTCACAGGAAAGGATTTATCCCTAATATCCAATCTAAACCTACTCTGTCAGTGTGAAGCCATTCCCCTTGTCCTGTCACTCCAGGTCCTTGTAAACAGTCCCTCTCCACCCTTTCTGCAGCCCCTTAAGGCACTGGAAGGCCACAGTTAGCTCTCCCTGAAGCCTTCTCTTCTCCAGACTGAACAATCCCAATTCTCTCAGCTTTCCCTGCAGGAGAGGTGTTCCATCCCTCTGATCAACCTGATGGCCTCCTCTGGACATTCCCCCTCTGAACAGGGGGCTGCCATTTGGGTGTGGGTTCCAGGTGTGAGCGGGCAGGTAGCCAAAAGGCAGCTGATGCCCACCAAGCCTGTCCATAAGCCCACACCTTCACACCCTGGATTTAGTCCAGCCCAAGGCAGCCCCTCCTCCACCTCCTGCCCCAACAGGACTCGTCCAGGACCCACAAACACGTTACCTTTTTAACATTTTCCTCCTCCTCTTGGCGTTTCTCGTAGTGTGAGAAGTCATCAAAGATGGAGGTGGTGTGCTTGTAGGTGGCAATGATTTTCAACACCTGCTTAGCCTTTTCCAGAGGCACCTCCTGAGTGTCCCTGGAGTTGGTCACTGGTTTATTCTCGTTGTTCTCTAGGCGGATGTGCCTCAGCTGGCTGTTGGGAACGTCCTTCACAAAAATCCACCTGACATCAAAGCGTCCCTTCCACTTGTCCTGGGACCACACCCCTGCACAGGTGTTATAGTCCACAGCAGATTTCATCTCTGCCACGCCGCAGAAGTGGCCGCTACCGTTGACACTGAAGAGCAAGTACACGGGGCCCTTCCCGTTCATGGAGCGATAGGCTGCGTCCAGTCTCTTGTTGCCGTGCTCCGTGCTGCACCAGATGTTGTACTTAATGGAGCGGTGGATATCGTCCTCGGAGTAACTCTTAATGATGAACACCCGCCCGTGCTTCGGGTTCCAGTCGAAATCCTTGGGGTTGTAGTTGTTGATGGACCTCAACTTCTCCAGGACGGGGTGCGGCTCCGAAGGGGCTGCAGAGCTGGCCTGGGGCTGCCCCGCGCCGGGACCGTCCACACCGTTCTGGCCGAAGCCGCTGCCGCGGTTCCGGGGGGCGACCCAGCGGGTGGGCTGTGCCGGGGGCACGGGCAGCGGGGCTGGCTGGGCCGGGGGCACGGGCAGTGGGGCCGGCGGCTGCTGCCCGCCCGGAGCCTGGGCCACCGGCGGGCTGCCGGCCATCTGCTGGCCCACGGGCTGCGGGGACACCTGTGCCGGCGGCTGGGACAGGTTCTGCACCAAGGCCTGCGCCGGGGCTTTGGCCACGGGGCCCTTGTTGTCCCAAGTGCCGATGTCCATGTTGTGTTTTATGGGAGGCGGCGGAAGACTCGAGCCGGCGAGGCCGTTCTTGGCCTTGAGCTTGGGCTGCTGCTTGGCGGGTTTGCTGGCGATGTCGGCCCACGAGGCCGGCTTGGGCGGCGCGATGGTGGCCGGGGGCAAGCTGTTGGAGGCCACGATGTTACTGGTGATGGAGCCGCTCCCCACGGCCGAGCCCACCACCTTGGGGACGCTGCTCGCCACGTCCGTGCTGCCCAGCTTGAGGGCTGCCATGCCCTGGTCGATGGTGTTCATGCCGGGCGCCTTGTTGAGGGTCTCGCTGGTGAAGGCTGACTGCCCGTCGATCATGGCCCCCCCCAGTGAGCTGGGGGCGTAGGCATAGTTGCTGCTGTAGCCCGAGCTTTGAGTGGACTGTCCCTGAGAACTGCTGTTCCCCCAGGCCGAGAAGTCAATCCCGCTTGGGAAGAAGTTAAAGCCGTGCTGCCCGAGGAAGGGAGTGCTGCCGAGGGCCCCGGGCTGCCCGAACATGGCGTCGGGGAGGAAATGGGGCTCCCCGTTGCTCAGCTGTCCGTACGAGGTCAGGTAGGGCATGGGGGGGTCTCCCCCCGTCGACCAGGCGGCCTCGCCCAAGGAGTAGGAGAATCCGATGGAGGGACTGAAGTAGCTGGGCAAGTAGGAGTCAGACATTGCAGTGTATGCATTGTTCTGGAAGAAAACCACAAAAACATGAGCGCAGGGTGCTTAGCAGGAGTTGAACCCATTTCAAGGGACCAGGAATAAAGCCAGTTTAAGACTTCCCGTGCCCCACCCCTCCCTACCTTAGGGCTGGGCAGATAAACAGGCCCAGCCTTGAACACCTCCTTTGTTACAAGGGCTTGAAAATCTGTTTCGTTGCCAGGAAGGTTAAAGACAAAGGCTCAGAAAGGTTAAAGACAACAGCTCAGAAAGCTTCCCATGTGGAAACGGGAATTCCTGATGTGTGGAGTGGGGCTGGACACTGGGCAGCCCCAGAGCTCCTGCTCAGGCTTTAAAACCAGGATCTTACCTTGCATCCAAATATCTTCTGTTTGTAGCTACTCCCAACAAGGGCTTTTCCTGCCTGTGTAGCCCTTATTCTGGTGTTGGAGGGGAAGTTGGAAGTGGGGAGGATGTAGGGAGAAGTGGAATAAGGAGATAAAGGATCCAGTGGAAACACACTGCCAGAATTATGAGTGTCCCTAATTGCCTTCCTTAAACTTACTACCCACAAAACCACCTTTATTCCCTTAATTTAAAGCTGCAGAGCTCACAGTATTCCAAGAGCTTGCAAAGAAACAGGGATTTAAAGCCTGTTCCTCCAAACACCAACTGCTCCAGTGCTTCGGGCACAACCTAAAAAATACCTGAAAATGGGGAGAAACCCACAGGGTCTCAGCAGGAGCCTTTCGCAGGCAGCAGGTTTCAAACCTAGAGAGGGGAAAAACAAACCTGCTCTGTGCCTTGGCCTCCCTTTTAACATCCAAGCAGCCTTTAGGTTACAAAAACAAACGCCTAATTTGACAATTAGGGAAGTCTCAGACATCCCCAAGATTTGCTTACATGAAAACCATCTGTCATTTCCCATCCCAGGGCAGGTCCCCTCCGGGGAGCCGTTCCAGCCCTGCTAATGGACATTATCCTCAGTAATTTGAACCTGGGAGCAGCAGCCTGTGCTGCCCAGCCCCTGACAGGCCAGCCCAGTGCAGATGAGATCAAAGGCAGGTTCAGCCCTCAGTTAAAAGCCTGGCTTACAGCAGGCCCAGCTCCATGGCTCCTTGAATCATGTTTTCATAGCCAAGTGTGGCTTTTTTGTGCCACCTTGAAATCCAGGGAGCCTCTCAGGATGGCTCTGGCACCCTCCAGGACAGCTGGTTTGCCACTCCACCTTCCACAGAGGTACAGGAAGGCAACAAGTTCACAAACATCAACAGGAATTGTTTAACAGAACATGCTCAGAGACAAGATTTCTGTGGCACTTCACGGTGTGAAGGTGTGAAACTTCACACAGGTGCTCTCTCCAGCCTCTGGCTTTGCCATAAAGGGCTCCCAAAAGCAAATGAATAACAAAACTCACTCTCACCCAGGGTTTTACTAATTGAGGACCTCAGTCCTGCTAAACCCAGGGCTCAGCCTGCCCAAAAGCACCAACACTGCCAATAATTTGTAAGGCAAATGAAAGAACTTAAAACTCCCATATTATTATTTTGAACCAGCAAAGCCTCTTCAAAACTTAATCCCCTCAGTTATAAAGAGGAACATTTTCTCTCCTAAAACTCAGTTTAATGGAATAGGAACATGCTGGTCCATCCCTAAGCCCAAGGCAGAGCTGTTTCCTCTCCACAGGAGCACAGGAAGGACATCACTGTCACATTAAAACCCATCCCCTTGTCACCTCACCCATGCAAATAAACTCCCTCAGCTTCTCATTCTCTCCATGACTAAGACTTTTCATGCAGTTATTTCCTCAAATTCACTGTTCCTCTTCATCTAAAACCAGAACTAAGTGAGCCTGGCCTAATGTTTCGGTGGAGTTTTTGGGTTTTAAACCGTTGCAGAATCATTTACTGTATCTGAGCTTCAAAATACACAGTAACCTCAAAGAGGGGTGACAGTAACAGTCACCTGAAAGAGCAGCTGGGGAATGAGGAACAGTGAAACTTCATAATTTGGTTACCTTGTCTGTGTGTGGAGAGCTTGGGAAGCAACTCCAAAATTCATTTATGTTGTTATCCAGAGCCATATCTGTAACTCCTCCCTCTCTCATCTCCAGCAGCTCTGACACCTTTGTATTTTTGAGCACAATGGTGCCCCCCACTCCAGACTCTGCTCTCAGGGTTTGGATTCTATTTTACAGGGTTATGAAGCAACATATCAAAGTGAGGAACTGAGACAGGGTCAACCCAGAGGTCCCACTCCAAGTTCACTTGGTGGTTTCACCTCCCTCCTGCTCGATTTCTGCCTCCTGGGGCACCTCCAATCACTTCCTGATTTTTAAAAGCTCTTTTTCCCAGCATGAGATACACCAAAAGAAATTAAAGATTCAGAAGTTCTCCACCAAACATGCAAAATAGGGGAAATACTGTGCTGCTTCAAAATCATAGCAACCCTCATTGTCTTTAGGAGGCTTAAATAAAGCTGCAGTTTGCAGGAAATACATCCACAATCAGAAGGAAGCTGGAAATTAAGGATGCTGATAACTGGGATAGGAAGAAAAAAAAACATTAATTGATAGCTACAGAAAAGTAGCTGGTTTTATTCAAGACTTCAGAAAGTAATCACACACCCTACAAAGGTTAAATTCAGGCTTGTAACTTTTTAGGGAGCAAAATACAGTCAGTTATCTTGATGGACAGGTGAATTCTGAAGATTATGAACAGCTGACAGGACATAAAGAACATTTATCCTCAGACCTTTAGCACAAAAAAGGAAAACATTTGTTGAAGATATCACCTGTGTCCCAGTAAAACAGGCATCACCTTTATGTGATAAAAACCAATGTACTGGCTAGTAAAAATGAGCAAAAATACAGAAAGGGGAACCCAGAACAGGTTATTTTTACTGCTCACAACTGCAAAAAGAAGCCAAGAGAATGAACGGAGTGCTCTGGTGCTACTACAGATGTTTATCTCCAGTGCTCCCTTGTACATCTAATCAGCTGAACTCCATCTGTTCTGTGTCACTCCCCTGCAGCTCATTAAGGAAAACAAACAAAAACCAGTTAACAGTGGAGCTGATCTAAGGGAAAGTGAAGGGCAGAAGCAGTTGGGAGCCTGACTTCCAGGGGCTGCTCACAAACTCCCCAGCTCCACTCACAATCAGGCTCCTCAGGGAAGTCTCAACACTCTTTATCACATGTGGGCTCTGGGGGTTTTTTTGGTGAAAAACAGAAATCCCCATGACGGGCACTGTCAGTTGACTTGATGCAGAGATAAGGTCGATCTGATCCTCCAAAAGCCCTGCTGAGGCAACTTCCCAACCCAGCTCAGCACATCTCTGTGGTGCAAAGAGCCAGAGACCAACACAGGCACAATAGGAAAACTGAAAGAGCAGAAATAGTGACTTTGAGAGAGTCACAATGAAAGAAAAAAAGACCTGAACGCCACGTGGAGGAAGTTCTCACAGCCCCAAAAAGTTGCTAAAACCTTCCTACCTCACCCACCACAACCTGAAGGCCAAGTCAGTGTTTCCTGCCTGCAGAAATGAAGGTGCAGGGTGGGAAATAAGGTGCTGGCAAAGATCCAAACACAGCCAGTGGAGACGGGGAACACACAAGGAGCCCAAATTCCCCTCTGCTGAGCAGCAGGAACCCAGCAGGCTCCTGGTACTCACCGGGCGGGCCTGGGGGCTCAGGTAGGGCTCAAAGTCATCATCATTCAACCCATCCTTCTGGTGCACAGCGCCGTTTTGCACTAAGGAGAGACGTGCAACATCAGAAAGAGAACACGAGCTAAACTCCCAATATTTACTAAGCATTTAAAGCCAAACACTGCAACACAAGTCCTGACACACAGAGCACACACCAGGCACTTCCCCACGGCACGAACACCACCTGTGACCTTCCCCCAGCCCAGGGGCAGATTTTGGGGAGACCCTCCTTCCTTCTCTCCCTCCCTCCCTGGGATCCTCCCAGCACTGCCCAGGCTCTCACCTTTGTTGCCTTGGCCTTTGGGTCTCTGGATCGGCGCCGCGGGGAGAGAAAGGGAAGGAGAGAAGAGAGATGAGTCAGGGGGGAAGGACGAACCCGGGGGGAGATAAACCCGGGCTGGGGGGTCAGACCCGGCCCTGGGAACGGGGGAGCCGATCTGGAAAGGGAAATAAACCCGGGCTGGAGGGTCAGACCCGGCCCTGGGAACGGGGAAAACACACCTAGAGGGGGAAACAAACCCGGTCTGCATTTGGGGGGAAATGGACCCGGCCTGGGGGAAGGGGAGAAAGCAGACCTGGAGGGGGAATCAGACTCAGCTTGGGAAAAGGGGGGATGTCAGAGCCGGCCCTGGGAGGGGGGAAACAGACCTGGAGGGGGAATCAGACCCAGCTTGGGGAAGGGGGGATGTCTGGAAACAGACAGAGGGGAGAACCTGACACAAGGAGGGGAGAAACAGCCGGGGGATGGAAAGAGACCCAGTTCGAGGAGGGAAAAACAGAGCCGGGGATGGAAAGAGACCCAGTTCGGGGAGGGGGAAACAGAGCCGGGAGAAAGGGAAATGGACCCGGCCCTGGGAAGGGGGAAAACAAACACGGCGGGGCGGGAAACGGATCGGGCCGAGCTGGGGCAGGCCAGGCCCGCCGGGACAGGCCGGGAATGGGGGGCATGGACCGGGAATGGGGGCACAGGGGGCCCACCCCGGGAACGGGGGATCCCGGAGCCGCTCCGGCGGCCAGGCCCGGCCCGGGGCGGCGGGGAGCAGGCCCGTGCCGCACAATGGAGCGCGGCCAGGCCGCGGCCGCCCGCCCGGGGCGCACCCCGCGCTAGGCCCGGCGCCGCAGGGCGAGGGGGGCCGTCCCGGGCGGCCCGTCCCGGGGGGCCCGCGGGGCGCTCGTACCTGCTCCAGGAGGCTGCTGGCCGACATGGCTCCGCGGCGGGGGCTGCGGGCGGGGCGGGGCGGGGCGGCGGAGGCGGCCGCGCTTTGTCCGAGGCCCGGCGGGGGCTGCGGGGCGGCCCTTGGAGGACTCGCCGGGGCGGCCGGCGGGGCGGGGCGGGGCGAGGCGGGGGGACCGCTCTATCCCACCGCCCCCCCGGCCCCGGCCGCGCGTCTCTATGACCCCCCACGGGCCGGGCCCGCCGCCTCGCGCTCCCCCCGCGCGGTCACGCGGCGCCGCGCGCGCCCAGGCACAATGGCGGGAAATGAGGGGGGGGGGGCGCGCGCGGGGCATGCCGGGACGGCGGAGGACCCGGGCCGGGAGGGGAACAGCGCCCCCTGTCGGGCGGGCGCGGCACGGCGCTTAAAGGGACAGGCCGCCCCACCGAGCCGGGTTTGGGGTGAAACGAGGCGAATTCGGCACAACCGCGGGGTGGTCCCAGCTCTGCGCACACCCGGGCCAGGGGGGTCCCCGGGGGTGGGTGGGAGAGGAGCGAGGGGAGAGCGCAGATCGTGCCCCCTTGGCCAGGCACGGCTCGGGCGGGGAGATGCTGGGAATGGGTCCGGTCCGGGTGTGCCTGCAGGAGCCGGGGAGGGGGCTGGACGTGGATCCTTGATCCAAAACCGTGGGATCACAGCATGGTTTGGGTTGGAAGGGGCCTTAAAGCTCATCCTATCCCACCCCCTGCCATGGGCAGAGACACTTTCCATTAGCCCAGGGTGCTCCAACCTGGCCTTGGACACTTCCAGGGATCCAGGGGCAGCCACAGCTTCTCTGCCCAACCTGTGCCAGGGCCTGCCCACCCTCCCAGCCAACAATTCCTCCCCAATATCCCATCTATCCCTGCCCTTTGTCCATTTGAAGCCATTCCCTGTGTCCTGTCCCTCCATGCCTTGTCCCAAGTCCTTCTCCAGCTCTCCTGGAGCCCCTTTAGCCACTGGAAGGTGCTCTAAGTTCTCCCTAGTTCCTTTTCTCCTCCTGAACATGAGATCTGGCTCCCAGAGCTGCTCCCACCTCCATCCTCAGCCAACAAACACCTCCCAGACTCCAGGACTGGAGCAGCAGTGATCACCCCTCCCAAACTGGGTCAGGGGGATCCTGCCTATCCCACCCTGTCTTGGAGGGGATAGAGCCACCACCTTCCACCTCTCCACGAATAAACCATGGCTGCTTGGTTCCGTTTTTCCTTTTAATGCAAAAAAATAGCCAAACACATCTTCCTGCCCTCCCCCCGCCCTCCCCAGGTGCGTTTCTCCTTTGCTGTTGTTTTGCTTAATATTTCCAGCCAAGCAGCTCCCCCCTCCCAGCCCCTCCCAAACCTCTGCAGCTCCAAAAGGCACCTGGCGCTTCCCCATTTCCATCTTCCCACCAGGAAAACAAAAACATAATAAAAAAAGAGGGAAAGAGGGAAAACAGCGGGGTGACACAGTATTTCAGCAACGTGCCAGTTCTAAGTCCTGCCAAGAGATTATAGGAAGAAAGAAGGAAAATAAAATAATAATAATAATAATAATAATTATACAAAAATAAAACCACCAAAACGAGTAGCAACAAGCAAGGAGCAGCCTCAGCACACAGTGTAAACAGAAGCTGTCCCGATCCGGAATCCGGCTCTCCCGGAAAGCAACAGCACAACATGCTTTGTACACCCCGGAAGGTCCCCCCCCAAGCCAAGGGGGAGGGTCTGGGTTTGAGCTTGAGTTGGTTGGGGGTTTTTTTTGTTTGGTTTTTGTTTTTTTCTTTTCTTTTGGCCTTTCTGCAAAAGGCTGAAGTGATCTCGGAGTCTCCAAGCGGCAGCACCGAGCCTGGCCAGGCAGGGAAAGGGATGGGGGAAAAGTGCCACGGGAAGAGGTGGGGTTGGGACACAGGGAGGCCCGAGAGGAGGTCCCAGGGCTGTGCAGCTGGGAAATCTGGGCAAAGGGAAGGGAGAGAGCAAAGAAATACAAAAAAATAGATATAAAAATTCATGTGGAGGAGGAGGAGAACATGGACAGTAAACTCATGGTCCTGTCAACCTCCCCAAAGCAAGAACAATAATAAAAAAATCCCAGTTGAGGTGACAGTGAAGAGTCCAACAGAATTCCCTTCCCTGGGGAAAATAAAAATACAAATGAGGTACCTGTTCCACCCCAAATCCGTCACCCCTTCCCACAGCCACATCCACGCTCCAGCCACTGGTTACTGTCTCTCAAAGAAAGTCTCTGGGGCCAGGGCAGCCCCCGAGCAGAAGCACCAAGTGCACGGCCGGTTCCTCCCAGATGGGTTGTCCAGCAGAGATCCAGTCTCTCCTTGACCCTGCAAACAGGGGGTATTGTTCAGTGCTCCATGGAGACGGAGCCTTTTCCAGGTCTCACGTGTTTCTCCAGCTTTTTTTTTTGTTTTAAAAAACAAAATTATATATATATATATATATTATATACAGTACAATGAAAATATCCGTGGAAACAAATGGGGTAGCTGGAGAAGATGCTTAACCAAAAAAAACCCCAAAAAGCCCAAAACAAAACAAATTCCCATCTCTTCCCCAAACTGACGCTTTGCCTTCCCCACTAGTCCTCCAAGACCACAATCTCCACATTATGGACCTGGTGCTGGTGGTCCTCCACGTCTCCCACCACTTTCTCCTCAGTCCTCAGCTCCGTCTCCAGGATCACAGCTTTGCCCTCCGGCTCGTCCGCGTCCGCCTCGGGATCCGGCGCCGGGTCGATCTCTATGATGGTCTGCCCGTCCTCCGAGGTGCCCTCCACGGCCTGGATGGTGGAGGTGATGCCCGACTCCATGGCCACCAGCTCCACGGGGTTGACCACGGCTGCCACGTTGGCCAGGGCCCCGCTGTCCTGCATGGCCGCCGAGCTCAGCAGCGCCAGGCTGGAGGACGGGTGCAGGGTGACCGTGTCCGAGGAGCTGGTCTTGGAGGAGGAGGACACCACGGTGGCGTAGCGGAAGAGCTGGGAGCCGGATGGCAGGGTGTGCACAGTCACGGGGCTGGAGCCCTGGCTGATGGTTGCCACGGGGATGTTGCCCACGGAGAACTGCTGCCCGACGGGCGCGATGGCGATGGGGGAGATGACGGTGAACTGGGGCTGCTGGAGGGGGGTGGAGGGGCTCAGGACGGTGGCGGAGGCTGGGCGCTGCAGCCGGGGTCTCTTGGGGGGCTTGGGAGCGCTCACGGGCATCAGCACCACGTTCTGGATGGTCTGGGCCTTGGCCTTCTGGTCCCTGGCCAGTTTCTTCTGCTCTTCCAGCTGCCGCTCCAGGTCTGTGAAGGGAACAGGGTGTCAGGCTGGGGATGGCGGGAGCACCTGGGGCTCCATCACACCCCCAGGGTTGTGGCAGGAGGACACCCAACCACCCAGACATCGTGATCTTGGATCTCCCATGGGATCAAACTGCACTGAAGGACAAGGCCAGGCTCTGCAGCCACCCACACAGACCTGGGTAGTGTTGTGGCTGTCAGGGCCTGGATAAGGCACAGTTAATGTTCTGTCCCTGTTGGCTACTCCTGCTGATGAGGAGGAGAGGGGCATTTCTGCTCTTTGAGCTCAACCCACCTACAAGGGAGAGTGGACAAACCCTGCTGGGCAGCTGGAATTGCCTTCTGAGCTTGGCTGGGCCACCTCCCCAGAACTGAGGCACTTGCACTGGGCACAGGAGCAGGATCAATAAAACACCCTCCTCAGCCCTTGTTGGTGGGAACACTGGGAGCCAGAAGCAGTACAGTGACCTCGTTTATGCAGGGCAGCAGGGAACTAGGGCAGGGTAAGAACAGATCCTACAGGACACAGAGAGGAGGGAGACACACTGGGGTTGTGTGGAAGGAAAATCACATTCGTTCCCAAGAGCAGCAGCAGGATGAGAACCCTTATGAGGCACTTTACCTGCCAGTGTGTAAAGAAACTGCTCCTCTCCTTGCTCTGTCTGGTTTTTCCTGTTGTCCAGAACCTTCTTGACTGTGTCCATTAGGCCAAATGTGTGGGCAACGTTGTTCAGGACAGCGGCATCTGCAAGGAAAGGGTGTTCAGTCTCATGCAGGACTCAGGTACTCAAAAGAGACTCCTATTACACCAAACATTTTCTGCAGCTTTTTGTAAAGCCCTCTCTGTTCTTTCACAAGGGCTGGCTGACAAAAGCAGGCCCAGCTCCCTCATCCTTCTGACATCCCAGGACTAAATAATCCCATTCACATGATAAAGCAGATGGAACAGAGCTGTGTCACTCAAGCAGCTCCAAACTGCTGCAAATGAAAGCATAATTTGCAATCACAGAGATACAAACGAGCTCTCCACCTACAAATCATCACCCCATGCTGCTGACAGTGTCATTAACATGCCAAGCTCCACTGAAAGCTTTGCAAAATGTCTGTTATAATCCACTGACTTCAATCACTCACAACTCCCAAAACCTGCCACCTACCAGACACAAAGATCTGCCAGTCCGAAGTTCAATTAGAAAATTAAGAAAAAAAAAATATCCTGGGTAAAATGAAGTTTGTGGCTCCATGGATGTTCTCTCAGGAAGAGCACCAACAAGAGGTGCTCACAGGGGCATGTGCTGAACTGGATTAGGGAACTGATCCAAGTTAAAAATAACCCTAAAAAAGGGGAGGGGAGTTATTTTTAACCCAGCTCATTCCCCTCATCTGGTTCAGCCCCCAAAACAGGTTTTCTGGCACCAGTGAAGGCAGAACAAGAAATGAAGGGGCAGGACCTGTTTAGGCCTGCACTGTCACAGAGAAGGATTTGAGGAACTCCAGCCCAAGTGACTCTGGGGGAGCTTCCACGAGGGCTGGGAGCTGTGGATACAGTCCCAGGGTCGCTCTGCTCAGGGAACAGGGTGGAATGGTGTGTCCTTGTGCCTTGAAGCAAAGGCACTTCACAGCTGGGCAGGTTGAGAAGACACCCAGACTGTGCTCCCACAGCTCAGCTAATGAGTGGGAACTGGTGGGAACTGGCTCCCCATCCTGAATCACCAGCTTTACGTGGTGGGATGGACCCTTGGCAGGTTTTTTTGCCTGCAGCTGCCCTTTTGAGGCTCCTTCCTCACAACCTACCTGTCATCTGGAAGGGAGACTGCCCCAACCTCTGCTGCACCCCTCTTAGGACTTCTTCTATCTCCTTCTGGATGTTGCACACCACCTCTTCCATCAGCCCCACATCAGCTATTCCTTTCCAAAACATCAGCGTGTCCTCTGGCACAAAAGAGGGGAAAAAGGAATCAACATGTACAAGCAATTGGCATTTTTCCCACAGGGCCACCTTAAATCTTTCAGGCAAGTGTAACTTTGCATGGTGACTTCCAGTTTGGCCATTGAGGTGGACAGGACACGTGGAAAAGAAACAATCAGCCTCAAACCAAGCAAAACAGACTCAGCAAATTACAACAGGTTTTCAAGCAGCTCCATGACTTCCAAGGCAAAGATATGAAAAATGTTTATTTCACATCTTTGCAAGATGCAGAGCTTAAAACACTTGAGGAAACTCTGGCCAAGCTTCCATACTGATCCTAAGAGGGAATGCAAAGCCCAGAGGGTTCACAGGGAACAAACAGGACTCTGCTCCCTGATGGGTCCAGCCCAGCTCCAGGCTGGCAGACGTGTTTTACATCCTTGGAATAAGTTAAGAAAAGCCCCTCACTGTAACTAGTAACATCTGAACTAGGGGATCATCCATCAGCCATGAGGCCAGGGCTGAAGTGCTGCAGTGGTGAGCTCTGTTTGGCAGGAAGCCTGGATGCCTGGGAAATGCTGGGATAGCCAAGGGCTGGGGGACAGCTCTGGCATCACCCAAGCTCTCCTTATTTTCAGGATTTCCAAAACAGAACAGGGGAGGAGAGGGGAAGAAAACATCCAACAAGCAGCCTGAGCTTACCTGAGATCTCATCTGTGTCCTTTTTTATGCCCTCCTCAGTGGCCATGGTGACAGCAGCTGTCAGAGCCGAGTTCCACTCGATCCCCTCCTCCATGCTCTCCTCCGACAGCGCGATCTGGGTGATGCTCCCTGCCAGAGAGCCCCTGTCAGCTCCCTCTGGATGCTAGCCCTAAATCCCTGCTTTGATTCCCACCCCTCTCAGCCCTCCCAGGCTCTTTTTCACTCTCAGGTCAGGTTTGTGCCTGGCTTCTTTCAACCAAATGCTTTTTTTTGGAACTGTGACTGTGAAGGGCTCTGGGGGCTTCTGGAGAGCAAATCATGTGCCACCCAAAAAGCAAAGTGGGGTCCTGGCATCAAAGGAGCAGAAAGGGATCAGAATAAAGAAGGGAACAAATAAGGTTCAGCCAACTTCCTTCCCTTGCATCATACACAGGGAGCTCTGCACTCCAGAGGTGCCCTAATCCTTCAGGAAATGATGGAGTCAGGGTTCAAGCTGGTTTATAAAAGGGAAATGGATCTGACTCAATCCTAAATTTTTGGATCAAATTTGGGACTAAGCCAATGTGAAGACACTGTAAGGTTTTACCATGTGGCCATGGTGCCTTCCAAGAGGTTCTCCTTAGCCTATGGACAACTCTTCCACCCCAGGGAAATGTAACCCATGTAGCTGAACAATGCTGTAAGGTTGGGAATAGGGTTCTCCCTTAACCTCAGCAAAGACATCAATTTCTGCTCTGGAGCACAGGATCACTGAGCATTTGCAGTTGGAATGACAATCAGATCATGCCCAGCCATTACACCTTGTTCATGGATGTTCTGGGAGAGCTCAGCATCCCTAAATTCATTGTTAGAATGAGCCCAACTGGTGCCTTTCTAACAGACCCCCAAATGGAAAATGCATCAGAAAACACTGTGTGAGCTCTCTCAGGTGTCTGCTCATGTGGTGATCCCAGAACAGGGACCCCTTCAAGACTCTCAATCCCTCTCCTGGCTCCCAAGGCTGCCTCTCTGGAAAGCACCTGCTTGCTGTCAGCTGCTTACAGCCCTTTCCAGTCCTGCAGAGCACAGCTCCCTGACAAGTGCTGCCGAGACCTCTCCAAGCAGACACGAGACACATTTTCCTTCTCAAGCACAAGAGTAATCTCCAAAACAGTGGGACCACCCTGCTGTGCCCAGGGAGAAGGTGGGAGGGCAAGAGGCATGAGAGGGAATTCCCATGGCATGGTAACTGGTTTCCTACCATCAGCTGAGGTTGGGGTCTGCACCACGCTCTGCTGCCCCGGCACCGGCGCACGGGCACTGCTGATCAGGAGGTCGAACTTGGTGCTCCGACAGGTGTTGGTGCAAACTTTGTCGTGCTGGTAGAAGTCAATCTGCCCTGAATCCATCATCTTCCTGTGCAGGGAGTGGGGAGAGAACCAGGCTCAGCTCAGTCTCAGCCTGGAGACAAAAGGGAGTGTTCCACGTGGGACTGCTATGGCCGTGGGGAGGACACAGAAGGGGAGACCTCAAGGCCACTCTGCACACAAAAGATCTCCTGCAAGGTTTTCAAATGGCAAACACAAGACATTCCCCAGCTTCATAGGCAGGGGTCCAGTCTTGTTCCACCCCCACCAAGTGCCAGGACCCCCAGGTGAGGCCACTTCTGTCCAGGATGAGGGATCCTGCCCCTCATACCACGAGGCCAGAATCTCTGCAGGCTGTTGGCCAGGTACTGTGAGGCTCCAAGAGACCTCCTGGGGACTGAAAAGCAGACAAAATGCCTGCTCAGATCCTGCAGCTGCAGGGGTGAAGTCCTGAGTTGGACAGGGTCAAATACCTCAGCATGATCCCTCCGAGGCGAATGGCTCTTTTCCAGTCCTTCAGGGTAGACTTCCCAGCCAGGTGAACAAAATGCTTTGGGCTGATCAGCTGGTCATTGAACTGCCAACGAGACAAACAAGGGCTCAGCAAACAGGGAAACATCCTTTGGGGGGATTGAGACATCTAACACAGTCAGTCCACAGAGCAGAAGAGTCCTCTCTTCTGCCCAGAGAGAGGAGCTGCTTCTCAGATCCCTCCCAGCTTTGATCACCTGGGCACAGCAATTCTTACAGCTCCAGGATGGATGTTTGCAGGGATGACCTGCCACCATCAGCATTCAAACCATGCAGTTCTACCCAAGAACAGCCCTGAAGGCTCTGTATGAACCAAATCATCTCCTGTGTACAGTCATGGGAGCTCCTGTTACATCAAATAGCCCAGGAGCATTCAGCTGACAGAGGTATTCCTTCAGGCATGCATTCTGTCCTGCTCCAGTGACTCAGGCAATTCCACTGAGGGGGAGCAGCACATGGGGCTCAGAGTCTGTGTTTGCTGTCACACCACCACACTCTCAACTGGGCAAAGCTAACAGCAGGATTTCTCTTCCCAATGCAACCTGCTCCCCAAGGAAGCGACAAGAGTGCAGTACCAGGACACTAAGGGAAGAGGGAAGGAAGCAAAGCTCTGCCAGATCTCACCACACATCCCCTGTCTGCCTTCAACAAGGGCCAATACTGCTCTGAAATTTAAGATGGGTGATATCCTTCCCTCCTTAACCTACTCTTCCCATGCTTCTCCCCATCTAAAAACAACTTGAGCACCAACAATCCAAAGGCAAAGCCACTCGGTTCCAGGACAAGGTTAGGATGAAACACATACAGTAAGGAAGTCCTGTGGAGGTCAAGCAGCACACATGGAAAGCAGAGAAGAAATCCATGTAGAGTTTTTCCCTTACCTTTACACATTTGACATTAATTCCTGGGCAGACAAACTTCTTCCAGAGCAGGATGGCCTTGCTCTCCCCGCAGGTGATGGGATAGGCGATCTCGATCTCCTCGCTCGTTTCCAGGGTGCTGGGGTCTGAGGGAGGAACGGCTCAAAATGAGACTTCCCACCCAAGAGGCTCAAATCCCACAAGGCAGGAGCTGGAAGCTCACAGGTTGTGAGACCTACACTTGGGAAAGCAAAAAACGGGCAGATCCCAGTTCAGGATCAGTCCTCTCTTAGTCTTCTCCAACAGCAACTGGCTTCTGCTTTTTGGTATAACAATACCCCAAATGAAGCTCATCTATCAGGACAACATGAGACCAGAAATCCAACACATCTGTAAGGCGGAGGTGTCAATGAGAACAATCTTTGTGGCAACAAAATGGTTTAAAATTTGGAGCACAGATCTCTCTCAGATTCTTGCAGCTCTGGTATCTCTTTAGCAGCAGTATCAGATATTTACTGATAATATATTCTCTTCACATGCAGAGTTTTCTGCTAATACTGCCAAAAGACCCACACCCACACAGGAAGCAGAACTCTAGTCAAGATCTAGTGACAGCGCCCAGTGACAGGAGCCTTTTCCCTCACACTGCACGGGGAATGGCAGGGAGCACTTGGTTCTTCTGAAGATCCAACCCAAACCATCAGACTGTTGGTTCAGCAAAGACCCAGCAACCAGAGCCTGGTGCTTGAGGCACTATCATTCCTCACCACCATCCTTCCTGCTGCCAGTGCCTGCACACAACGACTAGGGTGACATCCCGGCTCCCCTGGACCCCCTGGGAGCCCTTACCATTCATTGCAGGAGAGCCAGGATCTCACTTCCAGGACTTTGGGACCAAGCAGTAACAGCAGACTCTTATTCCAGAGTATGCCCAGCCCCTGCACCCACATCCATGCCTGGGAATCAGCATCTGCAGGGGCAGAGCCAGAAGGAAGCCCAGCGGACTGGAGACACCAGCCCTGCACAGGAGGGGATCCATCCACGCCCAGGGGGAACTCACCAATCCCTTCTTCCAGCTTGTGGATGGTGTGGGTTTCCACGGCCACCACGGCAGCACTGGCCTCGGAGCCCTCCTGGTAAATCCTGTGGGCAAAATGGCCATCCATAAACGCGCCATAGAAATCATGGGAAAACAGGATTCACAGCATGGGGTTAAAACTCTGGTTCCCTCCTTTTTGCCTGTCTTTGAGGGATGTGGATTTTGTCTGGTGCAGTTTCAGTCACCAGGATTTTTTTGGCACTAATAATCCCAAGGACTGACATGCACAGAGGCGTTCCCAGCGCTGTCATCCCACCCTCCACGCTGCCAGCACCACCGAGGCAGCTCTGTAGCCTTCCCTGTGCCTTCTCCTCTGTTTTCTATCATCCACAACAGCAGGAAGCAGACAACAGTAACCCAGGATGTCCTTTCCAGCCCTGTGTGACACTGCAGCATGGCGTGACCACACAGGGAAGTCACTGTCAGGACCACAGCCACCCTGCCCTGCAAATATTATCAAACTGGAGTCAGTTTTTTAACATCCTGATTGATCCAGAGTGAAAATGAAGCACCAGCGGGGCCACAAAATTCCCTCCACATCCCAGCTTCACTGTATTTAAAGGAGGATTATTTTAGGGCAAAGCTGGCACAGAAGCACGTGTAGGTCTGAACACACAGACCACCAGTCCAGCAGCTGCAGCATGGCCCAAACCCAGCCTGGGGCTGAAGAGGGAGACTGGGACAGCAGCACTGCCATGATCCAGACAGGATCCCTCAGGACAATTTCAGCCCTTGGAGGCCCCGTGACAGTCACACACAGAGAAGCTTTTTGCTGTTGCATTTTCCTCTCTCCTCTGTGTGGCACAAAACCAACACAGACCTGGGAAACACCACAATGCTCCATCCCCATGCCAAGAAAACCCACAGAGCCCACCTTCCCCATGCCATCCATCCCATCCCACAGCTCCCAGTCACACCAGTACCAAGCAACTCACCCTTGCTGCACGGGCTGGAGCTGCAGGATCACCTGGGTCTTGGTATCCTCCGGGTTCTCCCCTTCATTCCCGTCACTTGGTACAACCACCACATCACCCACAGGGACGCTCACCTCGGCATTCGCCATCTCTCACATGAACCCGGCGAGGGTTTTCTCCTCCCTGTGGATCACGAGAGCTGGAACAGATCCCAGAGGCAGATCCCCTCTCCAGTGCCATCCCACTCCTAACTTGCCAAGCCAGTGGCTCTCCCTGGCTCTGCACCCCCCAGCCCAGGGAAGCAAACACACATGGTGGGTTTTGGCAAGAGCCTGAGTTTCCAACCCATTCCCTGGGATGCTCTGGTCCTTCACTGCAAGGAACATGCCTGGGAACGATGCTTCCCAGGAGGAGCTGGTGTCAAGGTGTGGTGCTGCAGGAGAACCTGGCAGCTGCACTCCCAGAGAATGTTCCTGTGGCTGTGCAGGAGGCACAGAGGTGGGTTTGTTATTGCTGAGAGCCTGGATCACCCCCTTGGGGTGTAAAGGCTTCAGAGAGAACCACAGTGTCAGAACCATGGAAAGATTTGGATTGGAAAGAACCTTAAAACCCTGTTCAGTTCCGCCCCCTGGCATGGGCAGGGACACCTCCCACTAGCCCAGGCTGCTCCAAGCCCCATCCAACCTGGCCTTGAACGCTTCCAGGGATGGAGCAGCCACAGCTTCTCTGCCCAACCTGTGCCAGGGCCTGCCCACCCTCCCAGGGAAGAATTCCTTCCCAATATCCACCTAAACCTCAGAGATGTCAGGCTGGGACCTCCTGGCAGGTGACAAGGGGCTCATTGTCCCACCAGGACAAACCAGGGGACACACCAGCACACAGTCCCCGTGGGTCCCTGTGCCTCCCCCCAACTCTGTGGGGACACAGGACCCCCAGGAACCCCGGGAAGGGCAGGGGGGCCGTGGCTTCCCCAGGATGTGCGGGCAGGGAGCGAGGGATGGGGGCCCACTGGGACATGGACAGACCGGGTGATGGCCACGGGGAGGGGTCTCTCCTGCTCTGTCCTGGGCGGAGGGGTGTCCTGAGAGGGGGACACCATGGGGGGTGGTGTCACCGCCGGTGGGTGGGGGTGGGTGTGACAAGGGGGGGGTGACAAGGGGGGGTGTCTGACAAGGGGGGGGTGTGTGACAAAGGGGGGTGTCACATGCAGGGTCCCCGCGGGGCCCCCCCGCCGCGCGCACGGCCCGGGGGGGGGGGCCTGCCCGAGGGGAGGGGGCGTGGCCTCGCCCCCCTCACGGCGCTGCCCCCCCCTTTCACCGCCCTCCCCCTCCCTCCCCCTGTCCCCCCCGCCGTCCCCCCCCCCTCCCCACGGCGGCGGCACGTACGGCCGCGACCCCTCCCTCCCCTCACGGCGGGGGCCGGTCCCCCTCCCTCCCTCCCTCCCTCCCTCCTTCCTTCCCTCCCTCCGTCCCGCCCGCCCCGCCCCTCCCGGCCCCTCCCGGGCCTTACCGTGGGCGAGCGGCCGCGAACCGGGGGCTGAGGGACGGGGGGACCGGGGGGGGCGCGGGGGGGGCGAGGGCGGGGGGACCGGGCCGGGCAGCGCCCGCGCATGCGCAGCGCCCGCCGCGGCCTCGGCCGCCAGCACTTCCGGCCGCCGCCTGCCTTAAAGGGGCCGCGCCCCTGCTGCCCCCCGCTGGCCGCCGGTGGGATCGCACCCCCCACACGCCCCCCTGCTCCGCGGGAGGATTAAGCGGTGTCTGTGTGTGTGCGAGGGGGGTCACGGCGGGGTGTTCTCGCCCTCCCCCGGCCGTCCCGGCGGCGTGCCGTGCAAGGCGGCACCGGCCATGTCCGCGGCGGGACCCCCCGCCGGCCCCCCGCGCTCCCTCCACGGCGCCGGGCCGGCTGATTGACAGTGCGGCGCACCAATCGCGGCGCGGGGCCGAGTAGTGACAGCCAATGGGCGCGGCGAGGCGGAGAAGGGGGCGGGCGTTGCGCTGCGGGCGTGGCGCGGGCGAAATGATTGACAGATAATTGAACCAATGGGAGCGCGGGGCCGGGCGGCGGCAGCCAATGGGGGCGGCGGGGCGGGGCGTGGGCGGTGCCGGGATGGCGGGAGGAGGAGGAGGGTGAAGATGAGGATGAGGAGGAGGAGGATGCGGGCGGGCGGCGGGGCGGCCACGGGGGTGCTGGCGCTGGCGCTGCTCCGCCGCTGCCTCCTGCTCGGGCCGCTGGGGCTGCGGCCGGCCGCGGCACAGGACGGTGAGTGCGGGGCGAGGGGCTCTGCAGCGGCACCGGCACTGCCGTGCCCTGGGCAGCTCCCGCAGCGGGGATGGGTGCGGGCGGAGCGGCTGCTCGCTGGGCAGGGATGGGCTCCCGGGAACGGGACAGCGTCCTCGCCCCGTGCCTGCCCCCGTTCCGAGCTGGGACGGGGTGCTGCCATCCCTCTGTCCCGGTGCCGGACGGGATCCCCTCCATCCCTCTGTCCCGGTACCGATCCAGGACGGGATCTCCTCCATCCTTTTTTCCTGGTACCGCATGGGACAGGGTCCCCTCCATCTCTCTGTCCCTGCCCCTGGTGTCACCTCCCTCAGTGGTCCCGGGTCTCCTCCATCCCTCTGTCCCGGTACCGAATGGGACGGGATCCCCTCCATCCCTCTATGCTGGTACCGATCCGGGACAGGGTCCCCTCCATCCCTCTGTCCCTGTCCCCGGTGTCACCTCCCCCGGTGGTCCCGGGGTCCCTTCCATCCCTCCCGCAGGGCTTTCCCTGGGAATCCCTAATCCCCGGGTTAAGAGGATCGCTGGAGCTCCCGGGCAGCGGCTCCATCCCGGGAATGCTCGGCGGCGTCGCCCCGGGGGGATTTGCACCCACGGGATCTCGGACGAGGAAATACTCATCCCGAAGTTCGTGTTCCCCGGTGCCACTTGTCCCCAGCTCATCCAAGAGCCAGGAGACGAGGACGGGGGACATCCAAAGCATCCCTCCCAGCCAGGGGAAACCGAGGCACGGGGAGAGGGCGGCACCAGCGGGGAATCCCGCCGCGTTCCCGCAGTTTGGGACACATCCCGTCTGGGGACACATCGTGCCGAGGGTTCCCAGCGGATCCCGAACCCAGTGCTGGACGCGGGGCGGCTTTGCCGGGCTTTTCCCGGAGCATCGCCCTGTTGTGTCTTTCCCGCATCCTGTGAGAAAACAAACAAATCCCTGGCAGGAACGAGCCCAGCGGGGCCCGGCCGGGACTTCGCCCTCGCCCACCGGAAAGCCAGTTTCCACATTTTTCGGCAATTCAGGAGTTTTTTTTTGGGGGGGGGGGCAGGGATGTTCCCGTGTCTCTGCCTTGGCTATTCCCGGCCCCTCGGGAGCATCTCCGGAGCCAAATTCCCTGTAGCTCTCGGCTTATCTCTGGCTTGGCTTATCTCTGGCATGCCCTCCCGGCACGCGCTGGCCACACTCGGGATGTTTTGAACGAGGATATCCTTTCCCGGCGTGGGTTTTTTTCCCGGAATAGGATCCCCACCGGTTCCTCCGCACCCACCAGCGTGGAGATGGGGCTGGGGGGGTCCATCCGAGACCCCCGGTTGGGCTCACGTGTCGGGCTGTCCTGGACAGGGAGAGTTTTCCATGCAGATCCCAATGGATTCGAATTTCCTTGCTAGAAACTCCCCCCAAATACCCCGAATTTCTCTCCCCCAGCACAGCAGCCCCTCTGGGAGCCACTGGGGTCCCCGGTGCCCCTCCAGCCTCTCCCAGCTCTGCTCCATCAGCTGCCAGGGGGAAAATTGGGGATTTCTCCCAGTCCTACAGGATAAACCCCCTCGGTTTGGCCGCCAGCCCTTCCTGCAGGCTGGTTAGGAGGGAGGGGGCTCTGTTTGGGGGGCTGGCATCTTTCATCTCCGGCCCCCCCCCCATTTTATCCCTGCAGGATTTTCCCTTGCTGGCGCTTTGTGCCGTCTCCCGGCGACGGCGAGGGGAGCCAAGGCTGGGCAAACCCATGCCCACCATCCCTTTTCTTTCTGGCTGTGCCAGGAGGATGCTTGGCAGGAGCAGCAGCATTTTGGGGACGTGGGGAGGGGTGGGCACTGCACCCCCACATGCCCACAGCCCACACAGAAGGGCTGAGTGGTGCTTCCCCCCTTTTCCAACATTCCAGTCCTAAGCAGAAATCCCATCTGGACCTGGACACCGGGTGCTTTCAGCTCGTTTCCAGGATGTTCTCTCATGCCTGGGGGCGGTGAGCTCAGAGAAAAGACCCTTTTGTGGTGGGTCTGGCATCGTCCTGGGGAGGAGGCGATGGGGATGCAGCTGCCCAAGGTCATCCTCAAGGTCAAGGCTGCAGCCAGGGGTCCTGGGGGGGCTGCCTGGTGCTGTACAGCCCCATGGATGGGGGTATTTCCTCCTTGGATCCTTGTGAATCCCCCGACATTGGGGTTCTCCTGGCCTGGGGGACAGAGAGGAGCTGGAGGTTTAGATCTGTGTGAGGTGGCTGTGAGGGAAACTGAGGCAGCTTCATCCCTGGATCCCCCCAAGGATGAAGTTAGGACCCCCTGCCTTTTCTCCCTAAAATGTCTGGAGTTTTCTTACTTGATGAACTGGCTAAAGGCAGTGCTACTTGCCTCTTCTTAGTTTTCTAAATGAAAGCTACTGCTGAAGACTTCCCTGAGAATTAAGCACTACTGGTGAACCAGTACCCCCTAGTGCAGGGGAATGACCAGAAAATCCACCAAAAAACCGATGTTTTGGGCAAGGAAAAAACCATTTGAAGGTGCTGTGGGTGCCCAGGGGGGGACAGAGACAGGGAGCTGAGCCCTTCCTGGTGTCTCCACAGGGAATGGCTGTGGCCACACGCTGCTGGCAGCCCACAGTGGCACCCTGAGCTCCAAGAACTACCCGGGCACGTACCCCAACCACACCGTGTGCCGCTGGCGGCTGCGGGCACCCCCGGGCACCTCCCTGCTCCTGGCATTCGGGGACGTGGACCTGGAGCCCTCGGAGCGCTGTGCCCACAGCTCCCTGCTGCTCTCAGACCCCCAGGCTGGCACTGCCTACGGTAAGGGGGGGTCCCAGAGGGGGAAACTGGGGCAGAGCCCACCGAGGGGCTGGGGTGGGCTAGGGGGGTGGGATATCAGTGGCCTGGAGAGGGAGGGTGTTGGGAAAATCTGGCTTTTTAGCTGATTTTGTTGTGGGGAGGGAGAATGTCTGAGGAGGGGGGTACACAGGGAGGGAGGGTATCCAAGGAAGGGGGTGTTTGAGGAGGGGGGTGCCTGAGGATGGGGGTATCCAAGGAGGGGAATATCTGAGGAGAGAGTTACCTGAAGAAGATCAGGGTATCCAAGTACAGGGGGTACCCCAACGTGGGGATATCTGAGGAGTGGTTTATCCAAGGGAGAGGAATATCCAGGGATAGGGGTACCTGAGGAGGGAGATACCTAAATACACGGGGTATCTGAGGATGGGGTTATTTGAGGAGGGGGGTACACAAGGAGGAGGATATTTGAGGATGGGGGTATAGGAGGAAGGGGGTACCTGAGGAGGGGGATATTACCAAGCTGGAAGAGGGGGGGATGCCCAGCTGGGACCAGATGCAGCCACTGATAAATTAATTCCGTCGGCCCAGCCGCTGTCCAAATGCTTCCAGGATTTTCCCAGAGAGATTTAATGGACTTGGGGAGATTTGGCAGCACAGGGAGCATGATGAGTGCTGGGGAAAACGTCTTGGGGGATGGGGGGAAGCATCACGGGTGGGGTGGGATGGGGTGAAGGAGCAGCCCTGGGAAATACAGGGTGGAAAGGAGCCAGCGTGGATCCACAACTGCTCCCGGGACTGGGAATTCTCCCTGTTCTCCAGGGCTTTCACCCTTTCTGGGCTGGTACCCAGGGGGGTGACAGCACACGAGGTCCCTGTCCCCATCCCCTCTGCCGTGGCCTCGGGGACATGTTTGTCCCCAAAGGCCAGAGACCTCCTGGCTCAGGCTGAGATGGAGCAACGTGGGAAAGGGAGGACCCCCAGATGATGCTCCTGGGGGGCTGAGGGAGGTGTTGGGGGGCTGGGGGAGGTGGCTGGGCACCCACAGCCCCTTGGGGTGCCTTCCCCAGGGCTGTGCCAGTGCATGACACAGGGCTGGGGTCCTGCTCCCTCTCCCACAGCTGGCGCCGGCCCTTGAGGAGTCCCAGATGTTTTTCGGGAAGCAGTTGGAGCAGGCGGAGGCCGTGGGCTCCTTCCTGCTGACTCAGCCCCAGAGTCTGGCCCCCGGCCCGACCCTGCCTGGGGACGTGGCAGGGTCCCTGTGGGGGTGGCAGCCTCCAGTCCTGGGACTCATCCAGAGGATCCCAGGGTGTCACTGGGATGTGCAGGGACATGAGAGCACCAGGGCAGTGCTGGCGTCTGGCAGTGGGTGGGGGGAAATCTGCATGTGCCTCATCTGCATATCGTGCAGAGCCCCCGTTTTGTCACATTCCGTGACCCTGTGACATCCCTGCACACTCATGTCCCATGTCCCCTGGGCTGTGTCAGTTCGGAATGACCCAGGCAGGGTGAGGGTGCAGGTCAGGGTGGGGGAAACAGGCATGGCACGACCCCACGGCTGGAGGTGTCACTACCAGCCCCATGGGGACATGGGGACAGAGCTCTGTGTCCCCAGGGCAAGGATGGCATTTTCTCAAAGCTCTCTGGGTGTCCTGAGGCCCCAGGGATGGACATGACACAGAGCAGAGCGATGTGGGGCACAGGGGACAATGGCAGTGTGGGCATTGGGGCCACCTCTTGCCCCCATCTGGGACCAGGGATGTCCCTAAGGAACCCATCTGCCTGCTAAGCTGAAGTTTTAATCAGGGAGATGGAGACTGCAAATTAATGTGGATTAAACGGGGGCGGGATTTAGGAGGCAGCTTCGGCAGTGCCTGCGAGAGGGGAGATGGGGAGGGGGACACAGCCCCCATTTCGGGGTCCTGTGGGGTGATGCCACGTGTACCAGCCCCCAGCAGTGGGAGATGTGGTGGCAAGTCCCCATAAGGGCTGGTGGCCGTCCCAGGGGACATCTTGAGGTGCCCTCAGAAGCCTGGTCCAGCTCCCAGCCCCACAGCTGGGGGCTGTGTGTGGTGGGGAGGAGGGGGGACAGTGGGGACAGGAGGAGCCGTGGGGGGCTGCACCCCAGATCCTCCCATGGCATGGATGTAACTGCTCTGGGATTGGGGCCATCCTGGGCATGGGACCACCCTGGGCATGAGGTCACACTGCTGTGGGACCACCCTGGGGCTGGGACCACCCTGGGTAAAGGGACACCCTGCCATGAGGTCACCCTCACATGGGGCCACCCTGGGTGTGGGACCACCTTGGCATGGGAGCACCCTGGGACATGGGACCACCCAGGTCACAGGGCCACCCTCAAGATGGGACCAGCCTGACATGGGACTACCTTCAAGATGGGGACCACCCTCCAGCACCCTGGGGCTGGGACTGCCTTGGGCATGGGCCACCCTGGGTGTGGGACAACCCTGGGACCACCCTGAGCACAGCCCAAATGGCTGAGCCCCCTCAGCCCTGGCGAGGGCTGAGCCAGGGGAGGTGCAGCCTTGGGGTCTGTGTGCCCTCCCTTGTCCCCAGGGAGCCCCAACCCTCTCCACGGCCCCATCCCTGCCGACAGGGCCCTACTGCAGGAACTCCGTCCCCTCTGCCCCGCTCCTGGTGACAAACTCCAGCTCTGTGACCGTCCTGTTCAACAGCACCAGCCACCGCTCGGGGCGAGGCCTCCTCCTGTCCTATGCCACCTCACAGCACCCAGGTAAGGGGGGCATCCCCTGGGCATGCAGAGACCCCCCTGGGATGTGTCTTGGCCCATGGAGGGGGTACAGCCAGGTGTGGTGGGAGCTCCTTGCTGACCCCAGGGTGGACTCCCATTGCACTGAGCTCCCTGAAGACCTCTGTTGTCCCTGGGTGGGGGAACAGCACAGGAGACCCCACAGGCCACCCAGCCAGTTGGGACCCTCTTCCAGCACCCTGGACCCCCAGGTCAGGTGGCACCCCCATATCAAACAGAGCTGCCATTGTGGCATGTGGCCATTGACTGCTGGGACTGAAAGGCCACCCCTCCCTGCCTCTGTAGACATGGGGGTGTGGGGGGCAAAACCCAAATGTAGAGGAGGATTCTGTTGGGAAGGGCACAGGAATGAGGTGGGTGGGTGCTGTGGGGTGGGGGGGAGTCCCTCACCCTGGGGTGTCCCTGCCTTGCAGACCTGGTCTCCTGCCTGGTTCGAGGCACCCACTACACCCAGGAGCACGTCAGGTGAGTGGTCCTGCTTTGGTGTCCCCCACCCTGGCAGTCCCCATCAGCCCTGGTTCCATCCCCACCCCTCTCCCGGGGCTCTTGGGGTGCAGCTGTGGTGGGATGGGGAACAGAGGGGTTGTGAAGAGGGGCAGAGCAAGCCCTGACCCCCTCTCCCCGTGTGTTTCAGCGTGTACTGCCCCGCAGGCTGCAAGGACATCCACGGGGACATCTGGGGCAACCCAAGCCAGGGCTATCGGGACGTAAGTGTGGGACGGCCCCCAGCTGGCCACCCCCAGCACCCTACAGGGGGTGGGTTGGGCCGTGGGGTGCCCTGTGGGGTGCTGCTGTGACCCCCTGCTCCCCGCAGACCTCGGTGCTGTGCAAGGCTGCCGTGCACGCCGGGGTGATCGCGGACGAGCTGGGCGGGCAGGTCACGCTGTCCCGGGAGAAGGGGATCACCCTCTACGAGTCAGCCTTTGCCAACGGGCTCCACTCCAAAAGGTGGGTGAGGAGGGGCTGAGCCACCCCTGCTGTCACACAGGACTGCCATCCCTCGATTTCCAACACCCCCAGCGTTTGTTCAACCATTCTGATGCTCCCCCCGCTTCCCTCCCCACAGGGGATCCCTCTCTGAGAAGCGACTCATATTCCACAAAGGTATTTTTGTCCCATTCCCCCTGAAACGGAGGCACCCTTTTGGCTGCCAACCCCAGTGCTGTGCCTGGTTGGGGGTCCCGGGTTCCCAGCCTGTCTCCTGCCCCCAGCCTGTGATGATGCACTGGAAGTGGCCGCCTTCAACGCCTCGTCCTGGTGGCACGAGGAGGATGTGCTGGGCCAGGCCAGGGCCTGGGTGGCCGAGCGGGCAGCGCTTGGCACCGCTGGCCACTCCTGGGCAGCTGAACCCGGAGCCGAGGCCGCCTGGCTGGAGCTGGACCTGGGCACACGCAGGAATGTCACAGGTGAGGGGGCAAAGCTGCCCATGTCCCCGTGCCACACTGACCACTGTCCTGCCCCTGGTGACACAGTGCCAGCCTCACTGATCCCCACCAAACTGCACCCCCATAACCCCCCAGGCACACTGAAACGCCTCATGGCCATGGCTTTACTGGGATGCAGAGCAAAACCAACCCCTCTGGCTGTCCCCTGTCCCCCTTTTGTCCCTTTCCTCCCCCCCTCATCCGCAGCAGTTTCTGGGATGAACAAGTTAATATTATGCTCTTGCATCTGGTGCCAGCGAGCGCCTTTTGTGCTCCGGAGCCTGCCCAGAGCGGGGGCTTTGTGCGCCGGCAGCCGGCGAGCACGGCCAGGAAAATGGGCACATTGTGCAGCCGGAGGCTGGAGGAGGGAGGAATGCGGGGCTGGCAGCCGGGGCCGGAGGTTATCGGCTCCTGGGAGCAGAGCAGGGGGGTCCCACACTGGAATCTGCCACCCAGACCCTCTCCCTGGATCAGAGGGACTGCCCACCCTCTGCCAGGTGATGTCCTGTCCTCCTAGTGCTTTCCCAGCTGGGGTGTGGGTATCCCAGAGATGGGGGTTATTCCAGCTCTGCCCCAGCCCCACAGCACTTGTGTGACAGTGGGGACACCCCTCCTGCCCCCACAGGCATCATCACAAAGGGCTCCTCCGAGCGGCACGACTACTATGTGACATCCTACCGGGTCTCCTCCAGCCGCGACGGCAAGAACTGGAAACCCTACAGGGCCAGCGGTGCCCAGGAGGACAAGGTGGGCATGGAGGGGACAGCAGTGGCGCTGAGACCCCCTGCCCGTGGACATTGGGCCTTTGGCACCTCTTCACCCTCTCCAGGTCTTTGAGGGAAACGCCGACAGCCACGGGGAGGTTTCCAACGCCTTCATCCCCCCCATCGTCGCCCGCTACGTCCGTGTCACACCCCAGAGGTGGCACCAGCGCGTGGCCCTCAAGGTGGCCCTGGTGGGCTGCCCTCTGGCACGGGTCCGTGCGCCCCGGCCCTACGGTGAGCCCCTCCCAAGGATCTCACACCCCTCACATCCCAAAAATTGCACCCCCGGGACTGCTCCTCCCTGGGCACACCCGGTGCCGGTCCCACAGTCACGGTCCCTGCTCTGCCCCACAGTGCCCAGTGTCCCCAAGGAGTTCTCTGTCCCCACCAGCCGCCCATCCACTCACACCCCCATCCCTGGCATCGCCCTGGATCCGGAGAAGGCAGGTGGGTGCCATTGGGGGGCTGTCCTTGGGGTGCTCCAGGTGTCCCTGGGGCTTCATCCCCTTGTGACAACACATGGATTTGCCTTCTCTAGTGGCCCTGGGTGGGGTCCTGGCAAAGGGGTGGGATGGGGCACTGGGGGGCTGACACTGCCCTCCCTCCCTCCCCAGGCTCCACGCTGCTGGTGATGCTGCTCATTGGTGGCTTTGTGTTTCTCTGCTCCATCCTCCTGCTCCTGGCTTTCCTCTGCCACAGGAAGAGGTGGGTCCCATCCTGCCTTCTGCTTTTACCTGGCATCACCTCCCCAGAATGTGGCAGCTTCACTCAGCTGCTCACTCTGGGGGTGTGAGGAGGTGGGTGATGATGGGAATGGGGTGCCTGGGACCCCTCACCTCATCTTGCTTCTCCCCTCGGCAGGAAATCAGCAGCAGAGCTGAACTGTGGGATCACAAAAGGTAAAGGGTCCCCAACCCCTCCCCAAAACTGGGGGTCCTGCCATGCCATGGGGTGCAGCTGGTTTAACTGGTGCTGCTGCTGAGCCCAGAGCTGTCCTGCTCCTGTGACAACCAGGGATTTCTGCTCCCTGCCCAGAGTATCCCAAGCTGGAGTCGAGCCAGGTGTGCTCCCTGCAGAGCCTGCAGCCCCCCAGCCTGGCCTCCTTCCCCACAGCCCCCATGCCAGGGGACCTCAGCCGGAACAATTCCCCAGGTAACGGGGATATTGGGATAACGGGGATGCCAGGGATATTGGGATATCAGGGCACAAACAGGACCCTCAGCCCAGTCTCCCCATTGCCCCCTGGGGTGTCCATTCTACCCCTTTCTGTTGTGCTTCGACCCCTCCTACATCATGGTCCTGTGCAAAAGGGAGACCCTGCTGGGGCAGATGATTATTATCATCATTATTATCATAATTATTATAGTTACTATCAACCTTATTATTAAATAATAATTATAATAATGATGAAAATATATAACAGTAATAACGATAATTATAACAATGACATAATAATGATGATGATGATGATAATAATAATGATAATAATAATAATAATAATAATAAATAATAATAAATAATAGCAGCACCTCAGTCAGAGCTGTGGGCATTGGAGGGTGGCCGGGTGGCACCAGGAGCCCTGCTCTGTGCTGTAGCAGAGCGATGTGGTGCCCGTGGGGTGGGTGGGCATCCTGCCCCCGGTGTGGGCACAGCTTTTCCCAGCCCTGCCTGTCCAATTGCACCCAGATTTTCATCCCCCCTCCCGCTCCCTGTTTCAGAGTACGCCGAGCCAGACCTGGTGCAGGTGAGCCCCAGCAGCCAGACGGGCCCCTCCACCTTCAAGCCTCTGCTGGACGAGGGCTACACTCTGCCGCTGGTCCTGAGCCACTACGACGTGCCGGGCAAGCACCACGAGTACGCCGAGCCGCTGCCCCCGGAGCCTGAGTACGCCACCCCTTTCAGCGAGCCCGAGCCCCCCGGGACACGCCGCAGCCCCTGTGGCATTGCAGGGCCCCCCGTGTGCCCCCCGGTGCGGTACCGGACCCCCTGCAGCACCCCCTGCCCCGAGGGGACCCGCGGGGACTGTCCCCTCGCACACGTGTATCACGAAGCCTTGTGAGGAGAGGGCAGCACGGTACTGGGGCACGGGGTTTGTGCGGGGCTTCCCCGAGGGCTTTTTTAAAGAATAATCCTATTTAAATATATATATTATATATATTTATATAGATAGATGTATGTGTGTGGAGCGCTGGTCCGGCATGCTACAGCGGCCGTCCTGGATCACCCACCGGGCCAGGGTGGCACAGGGATGGTCCCTCTGCTCCCATGGGAATGGGGGGTCAGTCACAGGGACCATCCCAACAGTCCGGGATCATCCTGCATGGCCAGGCTCTCACAGCAGCTGTCCAGCATCACCCACCAGTCCAGGCTGTGTCAGTGACCATCCCTTATACCCACACCGTGCCAGCGACCATCCCTTATATCCAGGCTGTGCCAGTGACCACCCCTTATACCCACACTGTCTGAGTGACCGTACCCTATATCCAGACCCACCCGGACCATCCCTTACACCCCCACTGTAACACTGTCCATCCCTACACCC
>JAWWEW010000060.1:53412-77095 GCA_035583185.1 Anabacerthia variegaticeps
GAGCCCCTTTGCTCCCTCTATTTTGGCTCCATCCAGCTGGATGTGGTCCCTTGGTCCCATTTTCCCAGCAGTAGCCCCTTTAGCACCCTTTTCCTCCCTCTATTTTGGCTCCATCCAGCTGGAAGCACTCAGGTGTTCCTGGTCCCATTTCCCCAGCAACAGGAGGTCCCAAAAAGTGACCCAGACACTGGGGAGGGGTCTGTACCCCACCAGCAACCCCCTGTCCCAAGCAGAGCATCCCCCCTGCCACATGTCCTGCGCTCAGCACATCCTTTATTTAGCGTGGAAAAACCCCTCAGGTTTATTAAAAACACTCCTCCAGCAGAGCATCATTTTTTCAGAGCCACCAAACCGAGGAGAAATAAACCCAAGCCTGGGTGGGGATGCAGCCCTGAGCTTCACCCAGGGGCTGAGGGTTCTGGGCAGAGACACAAACCCATGAGTGGAGGGTCCTGGGTGGAGGGTCCTGGGTGGAGGGTCCCAGGGGGAAGGGTCCCAAGTGGAGGGTCCTGTGTGGAGGATCCCAGGCAGAGGGTCCCAGGTGGAGGGTCTCAGGGGGAAGGTCTCAGGGGAAAATCCTGGGTGAAGGGTCCCAGGTGAAGGGTCCCAAGTGGAGGGTCCCAGGGAAAGGGTTCTGGGTAGAGGGTCCCAAGTGGATGGTCCCAAGTGGAGGGTCCCGAGTGGAGGATCCCAAATAGAGGGTCCCAAATGGAGGATCCCAGGTGGAGGGTCCCAAGTGGACAGTCCCAAGTGGAGGGTCCCAGGGGAAGGGTTCTGCGTAGAGGGTCCCAAGTGGATGGTCCCAGGTGGTGGGTCACGAGTGGAGGGTCCCAAATGGAGGGTCCCAGGGGAAGGGTTCTTGGTGGAGGGTCCCAGGCAGAGGGTCCCAGGTGGAGGGTCTCAGGGGGAAGGTCTCAGGGGAAAATCCTGGGTGAAGGGTCCCAATTGGAGGGTCCTGAGTGGAGGGTCCCAGGGGGCAGATCCTGGGTGGAGGGTCCCAGGCAGAGGGTCCCCCATCACCATCAGCACTGGCAGCGCTCCCGGTGCTCTCCCCGTGCCGGAGGCTGCCGGTGGCTCCGGCTGGGCACGATCCTGATGCCACCACAGCCCCGGTGCGTGGCCGGGCCCCCCCTGCCCAGCGCCCTCTGGATGCCCCCCGCCAGCGTCTGGAAGGCCAGCTCCACGTTGTGCCTGCTGCGCGCCGAGGTCTCCACGAAGGCCATGCCCAGGCTGGCGGCGAGGTGCCCGGCCTCTTCTGCTGACACTGCCCTCTCGGCCTCCAGGTCACACTTGTGTCCCACCAGGAGGAAGGTGGGGGGGTCCCCGTGTCCCACGGCCTCGCGGTGCCACTCGGGGACGCGCTCGAAGGACGCGCGGTCAGTGAGGTCGAACACCAGCAGCACCCCGGCCGCGCTCCGGTAGAAGGACCTGGTGATGGATCTGGGCACACCCGGGCTCGGGTGGGCATCTGGGGTGTTGGCAGCACTGGGGTGGGGCTGGGGAGGGTGTTTGGGTGCCAGCTGGGACGGGGGGAGACTTGCCCGGGCTGTTCATACCCCCCTGTTCTGCTCAGCATCGCCCTCCCCACACTGGGGGGTTCCACAGGACTCTGGGGTCCCTCTGTGCCCCACAACAGCTCGGGATGGAGCAGCACCCCCAGCCCAAGCACTGGACAAAAACAATGCACCCCCAGACCCACCCTGGAGCCCCAAAAAGCTCCCAGGGATGGGGAGAGCATGGAATCCCTGCTCCAGCTGCAGCACTGGCTCTTCAGCCCCTTGTGCTGAGTTTGAGCCTCTTTCACACCCCCGGGAGCTCCTGATGCAATCAGGACAGAATCCATCCGGCCCCTCAGCAGCTCAGGACCAGCATCCAGCCCTGCTCTCTTGGCTGCCCCCTAAACCCAGCCCTGGAGTCGCTGCAGGTTCAGCATGGGGTCTCACCATCCCCTAAAGCACCACCATCCCCTAAAGGATCTCCATCTCCTACAGGATCACCATTCCCTAAAGCATCACCATCCCGGGGAGCCCCCGGGGCATTCCCTGACCCCCCCGGGGTGCGGGGACACCTCGGCTGGGTCTGGGGTGGCCCGTCGGGGCTGTCCCCCCTGTCGCAGCTCACCTGAAGCGCTCCTGGCCGGCCGTGTCCCAGAGCTGCAGCTTGGCCGTGCCCACGGGGGGCACGGGCACGGTCCTGCTGTAGAACTCGACGCCCACGGTGGGGCCGGGGGTGGCGGGACCCCCGCCCGGCCCCTCGGCGAAGCAGCGCAGCAGGGAGGACTTGCCCACGGCCGCGTCCCCCAGCACGATGATGCGGAACTGGAAGTGCCCCTCGGGGTCCTGGGGGGTTTGTGTCGCTGTCCCCATGGCCGGCTGCAGCCCGACCCGCTCTGCTGGGCTGCAGGGCACAGGGACAGGTCTCCACCCTTGTCCCCACCCCACCCCGGGGACAGGGACGGCGCTGGCCCCGCAGCCACAGCGAGGACAAACAAACTGGCCCCGGGAGGAGGGAGAAGCTTCCCGTCCTCATCCTTATCCTCCTGCCCCCGGGGTGTTGTTTGGCATTTGTCACAAGCCTGGCTTTGGTGACAAAGGGACTGCACGGACACACTGGTGTCCCCCCAGGAGCCGAGATCCCGGGAGGGACAGGATCCACAGGGAAGGGGCTCTGGAGTCCCTGGAAGGAAAAGGGATCAGCATTGGCCCCGTGTTCCCGGACAAAGGTGCTCTTGGCAAACAGCGGGGTCACCTCGGGGGACTTTGCCACGGCCCAGCCCTGCGGAGACAGGGAATGACCCCCCAGCTCCAGGTCTGAAGCTGTTGCTTCCCCCCCACACCCCTGTTTGTTCCCAAACAGGTAATTGGGATCACCAAAGCCCCATCTGGAGGGTGTTGGGAACTGGTGAGCTCCACTGGAAGGGGATGCTCAGACCCCCTGGCACTGACCACCCCTACCAGCCCAGCCTCACCCCATCCCAACACACCCCAAACACAGGAGACACCACAAGGATTTCAAGCAATTGTGTTTATTCAGCCTCCAAGATTTAATATCCACTGATATGAAATAACTCCACTCCTGAGGAAACTCCAGAGACAGGACTGCTCTTACACACAGTGTCAGAAAGGGACCTTCATCGGCCCCTGAAGCCAAGGCAGTTCCCTCTCCCTGACAGGCAGTGAGTGGAGCCCAGGAGTGGCTGTTCCCACCCAGAGGAGCTGGGAAGGAGGCAGGATCGGGATCTGGCTCTGCAGAGCTCCCACTTCTGGAGGGCTGGCAAAGTACAGTTCAGCACTGCAGGGAGGAAGCCCTCAGCAATGGGCTCCTTCAGCTCCATGCTCTGCTTGGACCTGAAAAAAAGGGATAAACAGTTCAGCTGGGCTCGGTGCTGTGTCCAGACCCCACCTGCATTCAGGAACTCTTGGCTGTCCCCTCCCCAGCCCCTTCCAGGGGGGTTTTGGGGAGCTCGTGCCTGGCCTCAGCCCCATATCCGCAGGACTCATCCAACAGTCTCCAGATACAGGACTCATCACGGACCAGGCTGGGCCTGCCCACCCTCACAGGGAGGAATTTCCCCCTTTGATCCAACCCTACTGCCTGACCCACACCAGGAGTTCCCCAGAGGACACTCACTTGCTTCATGCTGCAGCTTCCCCACAACTCAGGCCCTAGAGGAAGCAAACAGAACCCCTTGGGATTCACAAGCTCCTAGAGTAATTCCTGAAAAAACAGAGCCAGAGGTTAAGTGCCTGAAGCCGATGGGTCACTGTACATCCATGGCTCGGCTCCTCCCACATAAACCCCAGCCCTCCAACTCCACCCTCCGTGCCCAACATTTATCCCTTCCCCCAAGCAGGAGCTTCCCTCCCACCCAGCTCTCCCCAAGGAGTGAGGCTGGCACAGCCTTGTCTTCCCAGTGGCCCCTCTCCGATCAGGACACGCCCGCAGAGAGCCCTAGACCAGCTTGAATTTTTACTCTTCCTCCTTTTTTGACCACAAGATCGGTATTCAGATCTGATGGGAAAGGGATGGAGGGATGAGCTGTGGAGCTCCGACACAGACACCACGTTCTCACCTGGGGTCTATCCATATGGGAGACAAGCCCTGGAACATCCAAGAATCCTGGAAGACATCACAACACCCCCCCAGAAATCAGCAGGAGGCTGCAGACTCCTGTGGACACATCCCTGACTCACCCCACCCTGACACCAAGAGCAAGGAACTGCCCAATTCCCGAAAATATATAGGATGGGCGAGTGACAGCCACGGGCAGAGAAGGCCCAGGAGTCAAAGACCTTCCCGTTGCTCTGGCATGTTGTTGGAGACCTGCAGCCACTGAGTGGAGCCACAGCTCTTGGATAAACATGCGGATAAACACGGAGCTCAGACAGGAAAGTCTGTGACGAATGACCCACTGGCTAATAAAGGGAGTTTGCAGGGCCCAGCAGAGGATCCACAGAGGATCCACATCCCTGGAATAAGGACGTGCCAGCAGAGGGCAGGAAACGCTGCTGCTTCCCTGCTCTGGCCCGGGGAGGCCACGAAAACCAATTCCCAGCCTGTGGGAGACTCCAGAGAGCACCCAAATTCCCAGACCAGGGAGACTGCAGAGATCGTCCATTTCACCCGAATTCCCAGGCTAAGGCAGACCCAGGGATCGCCCATCTCACCCAAATTCCCATGCCAAGGCAGACCCAGGGATCACCCACCTCACCCAAATTCCCATGCCAAGGACACCCCAGGGATCGCCCATCTCACCCAAATTCCCATCCCAAGGACACCCCAGGGATTCCCATCTCACCTGCCCAAGGCCAGGCTGAGGCTGTCACCGCCCATCCCACACTCCGGGATCATCTTCCAGGCCGGAATACTGCTGGGAAGAACACAGCCTTCAGCTTCAGGTACATAAAACACCTTAAAACAACCGAAACGCGGCATTTCCCACCCCTCCCACCTCTCCGTGCACCAATTCGGCCCCACACTCGGAGCGGCCGCTTCCCCACCCAGCTCCTGTATTTTCCCGAGATGTTGCCGGACAGTCACGGAGGTTCCGACTGAGCGGCGACCGTCGGGGAAAACCCCTTCGCTCTGGGCTCCTTTTTGACCGCATCTGCCACAGCACCGACAAACGCAGCTTCGATAGGGCCGGCAAGGGGCTGGCTCGGCCTCGGGGCCCCCTCACTCACCCGGGCTCGGCCCTGCCCTCCCTCAGCCGCACCAAGGTCGCGCTGCCCTTCGCAGCCATCGGAGCGCCCCGAAGCGCCGCCGCCGGTGCGATGGCCCCGGGGAGCCGGTGCCGAGCGGCGGGGAGCACGGGTGAGGGCGGATAGAGGCGGATGAGGGAGGATGGAGGCGGATGGGCCCTGAAGGCCCCGAGGGCCCAGCACACGCCGCCCGCCCCGCCGCCATCACCGAGAGGCGGAAGCCGTCCCGCCGCCGCCTTTTATAGCGCAGCAGCGCGGGCGCTGATTGGCTGTGCGGGCAGCGGAGGCTTCTGGGAGTTGTAGTTCCTGCTGCAGACAGCACCGCCATTCATCCATCCCACTCCATCCATATCCATCCACCCATCCATCCATCCGTCCCGCCCTCCCACTCCATCCACATCCATCCACCCATCTCCCTCCATCCATCTCCCTCACTCCATCCATCCCTCCGTCCCTCCATCCATCCACCCACCCATCCCTCAATCCACCCATCCCATGCCACCCCACTTCCCTAAGGACAAACCCACCCCGCTGAGCAACCTGGTCTAGTGGAAGGTGTCCCTGCCCACAGCAGGGAGTTGGAACTGGATGATCCTTAAATCCCTTCCCAACCTAAACGATTCCATGATTCCCAGCCTGTGAGCTGTACTCCCCCTCCCCACCCCAATGTCCCTCCAGTCCAGGAGGCACCAAGACAGTTGCTCTCTCCTCCTCCCTCCAAGGGGCACGGCAGGGGTTGCTCTTGGAAAAGCTGAAGGCAGCAGCAGCAGCAGCTGCATTTTCCCTACTCCTTCCTCCCTTTTGGAATATGGAGGGGAACATCCCACCCTGAGGGAATAGAAGGGAAGTTTCTTGGAAACAAAAGTCTGTTTGCCTAAACAATACCTCTGTCAGGCTCCTGGCTTGTGATCCATAATCCATGGAAAGGATTTAAAATGGGAGCACCTGCCAAGGGGTTGGAAGGGAGAGCTGGAACAGCTGCAGGTGCTGAAGGCACAGCCACTGTGGGAAATCAGCTGGAAAAGCCCAGGAATGCTCCCTGCCCCAGTCCTGCAGAAAGGACAAAAAGCATGGGGGACAAGAGTCAGTTTTTAATCTGTTCAGAGCAAAATTAACAGGGGAAGAAATTCCCAGTGCTGAGGAATGGCCCTTTCCAGCTGGTAACTCCCCCCAAACACGTCAAATCAGCAACAAAATAAACCTGGCACCTATTTAAGGCCAAGTCTGGAAATGAGCCCCAAACCCTTGTGAGAGCTGGCAGGGACAGGGGACCAGCAGCTGTTCCCATCCTCCTCCTCCTCCCTGGATCTCCCAGCTGCTCTGCCAAGTCACGAGGCATTCCCTGGAGTCTCCTTGGCACAGCCCCTCGTGCAAAAGGAACCTCAAATTCTTCCTGTCAAATCCTAGGGCAGGGCAGAAACTGGGAGATCACTGTAGGAAAGAAAAAACCCAACCCCAAAGCTTCCCCAAAAATTCAGACCTTGCTAAACATCGTTTGGGAAGAGGCTGAACTGGGAGAATCCCCAAAGAGCAACAGTGAAAAGCACTGGATGCGCAGCAGACCTGAGCCCATCACAAGAACATGGATGGAGATCCAAGAGGAGCAGGGAAAATCCCACTGTGTGTCCCTGGTGAGTGAATCCCTGAGGAAAACCCTCAGGAACCTCTCACCAGCCTCTTCCACAGCACAGGACAGGGAGAAAAGGGTGGAAGAGGCTGCAATTCCCATCACCTGACAGGTGGGAGCAGGCAATGCACAGGGATGTGCTCTGTGAGACCCATCAGTGAGGAAAAGCAGGTGAGAATTGGTGATCCAGGGGGGTTGTTGTGCCTGTGGCTCTCTGGGACAAGCTCAGGGGACAAGCCAAGCCCTGGCCATGACCAGCTCTCAACCTCTGTCACCTTAGTTGTGTTATCCATCACTGCTTTTTCCCTGGAAGTTTCACAGCAGAGGCAGGGTGATATTGTGATCATAGAATCATGGAATATATTGGGTTGGGAGGGACCCACAAGGATCAGAGTCCAACTCCTGGCTCTGCACCCCAACAATCCCACCGTGTGCCTGAGAAAAAAAGAGTGTGTGCCAAGCAGGACCCCAAAACCCTTCCTACAAAACTGACTGCACTTGGAAAAACCATTTTGCCTGGGAATAACTGCTAAGGAAGGGAAAAAAGGAGACATTTTCTACCAGGCAAAAAGGGAAAGTGAGCTCTGTCAGTGACATTTCCTGAGGCAGCTCTAGCAGTTTCTGCTATTGCATTTCAAATTCATACCCTATCCTGCCACTGAATTAATTTCATGTCTAAGCAAATCCCAAGTTAAATCCAGAAACTGGTGTATCCAGTAGGATTTACAAGATGCACTAGGAGATAGTGAGGCTGGAAGGTAAAAATTCCTCTCAGATCTTTGTTTAGCAGAAGCTGGGGATTAACAAGGCAGTAATGAGAAACCCAGCACGGAAAGATCAGAGTCAAATGTTTATCTCTGTTCCTCAAAAGGGATTCAGAGAAATTCCTGAGGGTGTTGGGTAGGTCTCAGTGTGCAGGATATGAACCCATCTCCTGAAACTGATCCAAGCAGCAGGAATTTTGTCTAGTCAGACTCACATGGCAAAAAATCATCATCGTCAGCCCTTGTGAGCCCCCTCAGCCAGACCCATATTTGCTGAGCAAATGCTTCCAGATTCCTCATCCCTTTGGAAGAGGGTCAGGATCTCTCCCAGGCCACCCCAGGCTTTTAATTAAACACAGGCTAATGGCAACATGCCACCCCACAACCGCAGAGCTCACCCTTTGGAAAGTCCAAGCACACCCACGGCCCTCCTGCTCTGCTGAATTTCTCCCAATCTGTGTAGCTCAAACAGGAATCTGAGTCCCTGCACTTTAATCTAAACTGGATTATCTCATCTTCAACAAGGATGTTGGAGTTGTTTGGGTAATTGCTATAAACCCTGCCTGCTGAAAGGCAGAGTGCTTCATGCTCTCAGTGGCAGATTTGGATGCAATTCTCAGGGATTACATAATCCCAGGGAGCTGTGATATCACCTGCCTGGGATTTCTTGCCTTTAGCACACAGAGATAAAAGCAGGAGTTACCTTACTACACGGAGTCCTTGTCTTTCATCCTGCGTGACACTAAATGGTAATTAATCCAGGCTTTCCCTGTAGCCATCCAGGAGAAACAAAATCCCACACTCTTGTTTGACTTGGACTCCAAAGTACAAACCCTACAAATTCCAGGTGATGGTTGTTTTGTAGCTCCACATAAAAGCCTCTTCTGTTCTTCAGACACTGCAAAAACAGCCGGGAGCTGAAAATGAACATTAAGGTGAGTAAGTGATACACAGGAAAAAAAAACACACAGATTTAACAGCTCCACAGGAACCTTGGCTGAGAGTCTCCCAAACGACCCCAAAAGGCTGGCTCACACCTCCAGGGAATGTGGCCCTGAGCCTCACATCAACCCCTCTAAAAAGGAAGGGCAGGAGCTATTTTAAGCTCTGCAGCACCAGTAAACAGGCGTCAGCAGGTCATCCCTGTGCTCCCAAATTGCTCCTCCTGAGGGTCTGTTTGTGCCCAGCTCTCCCAGGAATTAGTGGTTAGCATGGGTTGGACCAATATTTAGCATTTTTCTTCCCACTACAGAAACAAAAGCAGAGAGCAAAAGGATTTTCCCACAGAGCTGTGTGAGGTGATGAACGTGCTCCTCTCTCCTTTAGGGACAGGCTTGGATGGAGAGGGTTTATCCAGGCATTAATAAATGCTCCCCAGGACAGCAGTGTTGGGCAGCTGAGAACAGCAGAGTAAATTCATACTGATAAATAAGTGTGTCTTCAGGTCACCTCCCAGAGCAAACTGAGATGGATGCATTAAAAAGCTACAATTTAGGGGGACGGGGAAAGACAGCTCCAAAAGAGAAGGAAGGGCAGCACAGTAACAGAATAATCCAGAAAGTGTTTAAAAGCAAGACATAAACCCCCCTCTTCACATCACCTCTGGAATGCCACTCTCCTGAACTTCCCAAGCAGAGGGGCTGCTCTGAGCTCAGCAGCTGCATCAGAAGATAAAGTTCTGCTCTCTTCCACTCCTGCTGCCTCTGGAACTCGCAGAACACGCAGGGAACATTCCTTTCCTTAAATTCAGAGGATCTGGAGGTGAGGACACAGCCAGCAGCACAGTCAGGGGCACGGCAGGAGGAAGAATTCCCAGCAGATGAGAACACAGGAGTCCAGCAGTCCTGCAGCTCCACTCGGTCAGGGATAACCTGACTCCAGTCCCTCACACTCCCACTTGCAGTTGTTAAGCAAAAAACCACAGAGTAACAAATGGATCATAATTATGGACACAAACAAAGGTGTAGTAGAAGTAGCTTTATCAAAGTATTTAAATTCTGTGGCAAATCTCTGCATCAACATGGGCAGGGAGGCAACGAAACGCTCTGCAGTAGCAATTTCAGTTACCAAACTATTCCTTGGATAGACATTTATTACAGGTAGTTTCTCTGCTCCTATTTCTCCAAGAGTTTAAGGCACAAAAGCCTGAAAAGGGCTTATAACATGTACACAAATGCTATTATTTTCACTTTCACCTCTAATGCAACATAATATCAGCTTATTTATATTGCTTGTCCATCCAGCTTATACAACATCCAGCAGAAAACTGCCCTCCAGGTTCACAACAATTTGTTGCACAATATATCAGTGAGATTGCTCTGACCCGTTTTTGCTGCAAGATCTTCAGTTTCCCTCTGACAGGACAGTGGAAGACACTACAAAATCTCCACATCTTAATGAGACCATCAAGGTGTGTCCACGATAAAAAAATAAAGGCATGATACACAAAATAACATTTAAATATGGTTGCTGGTAAAAGTGTTTTTAAACTGCTTGGTTGATGGGGAATTATTTCCTCACACACAGGTGGAGAAGCAAGTCAGGTATGCAAGAGATCACCAGGTAAAAGGCATTGGTCTGTAGTTTTATAACACTCTTTTCTGTCTTTGCTCTCTAAAGGGCTCTTCTGGTAGATTGCTTAAAACCACCAAACTTTCTAGCTCAAGATCACAGCTTAGGTTAACCAGAACATAAGTTTTCACCCCATGCTCAAGTTACAGCAACCTCACCCAGTCACCAGAAAGCTTTTGAGACATTTTAGTGGTATCCAACAATGATCTTTTCCAAAAGTAACACATTCACGAGCGTTGGGTCAAATGGCTGAAGACAGTTGAATGGGCAGCAAAGCTGAAAGATGGGCAGGAACCAAAATGGGCAGGAACCAAAATGCAAAGGGTAATTTTACTTAAAAGACCAATTTTTTTATTGTAGGATGGAGTCGAGTCTCTCCCCTGCGCCACCTCGTCGAAAGTTTATAAATTACAATTCCCAACAAGTATCAAGAGTTCATTTCAAGACAAAAAGGAATAAAACTGTTGCAGTTCTAATTTTCACCATGAATAAAGGTTACCATGATGCTCCTATGACACTCGTTGTGTACAGGGCAAGGGCCACAGTCCTCCTGTACCGCGAGTCCCACGCCTGGGTGGGGAAGGGGCCACCCCTGATTCCCGCAGGATCCGGGGGTGACAGAACAGTCTGGAGAGCACTGGTGGGATATTCCACACCCCCAGTGCCTCAGCAACGAGGCTATAACACAGCTGGGATCTCTGAGGAGACAGTGTCCAAAGGCTGCCAGTGACAGTCCATCAAGGCATCGTAGAGCTCTTCGCTCTGCTCCATGAACTGCTTGTTTGCTTCGTGGACGTCCAGCTGAGGTGTGGGATCTACAGGGGGGGAAGACACAATTCCCAGATTTATATAAAGGGATGTGACACATTGGAATCAGGGCCAATCTCTGATCAGTGCAGAACAGACAACTTCAGTAGTAGAATTTGAGAAACGTACCTTCCAATGCATCCTCCCCAACTTCTTCATATGTCTGCAAGGAGAAACAAACCCCTTAGGACAGCAGATAATCACCTTTTCTTTTACAAGCATCACCTGTTAATTAGTACTGTCAAGAGACTTACTTCTATACCGGAGTGATTACAACAGAATTCTTCACACATAAGCCTGTGTTCCACTCCCAACACTCCTTGGGGCAGATCCCACACTGAGCCTCTGAGAGAGGCAGCAGTTCTTGTGATTCCTGGGGTGAAGTGGGGTGACTGTTTTGGTGTGTTCTATCCTTCAAAGCAAGCCTTAGGAAGGATCCCAGAAGGCTGGCTGAGCACTGCCTGGACCAAGAGAACCCTTCTGCCCTGACAACTGTTGACTCCTTGTGTCCTCCAGACCTTTCTGGCTTCAGCATAAGGGGTAAAATTTTACCCCACATGAGGCAAAAGGACACACCAGGTTCTATAAAATACTATACAGTAGTTATATTAAGACCTCATTATTAAGAGGTGTATGTTAAGATCCCTTGGTCTGTTCAGCCTGGAGGAGATGGAAGATAAACAGAGCTCATTGGGGTCTGCACCTCCTCCTGAGGGGCAGGCACTGATCTCTGCTCCCTGTGAGCAGGGACAGCAGCCAGGGAATGGCTGGAGCTGTGCCAGGGCAGGGTCAGGGGGGATCTCAGGGAAAGGTTCTTCTTCCCCCAGAGGGTGGTGGGCACTGCCCAGGCTCCCCAGGGCAGTGGGCACGGCCCCAAGGCTGCCAGAGCTGCAGGAGGGTTTGGATGATGCTCTGGGGCACAGGGTGGGGTTATTGGGGTGTCTGTGCAAGGCCAGGGTTTGGACTGGATGATCTTGGTTGTCCCTCCCAACTCAGAACGTTCTGTGATTCTTAGAGCTTGACTCCAGAACATTCCCAACCCCATTCCCAAGCTGTGGGGGTTTCTGGGCTGCCCTACCTGCATGGTGCTCTGTGTGTAGCCATACTGGGGGTAACTGTAGCTGTAACTGCCTGTGTTCTGGTCGTACCCCCACTGGGCGTAGTAGCTGTGATACTGTTGGTAATACTGGTTGTAATTGTAGTTGTACATCTGATTGTACTCCATTGCTTTCACACGGTTACTTCAAAAAAAGAAAGCAGGAGTAAGTTGCAAATAGTGCAGAACAAGTATGAAAAAAGCAGTGAAACAGCTTAAGATACAATCTGGTACATAGTCTAACATGCAAATTTCAGTCTTTAAAATACAGTCACTATTTAGTGCAGCAGTATTTATCATTTGAATACATTTGCATAAAGAAGTGGTTTAAATTTAACGCCCTTTCCTGTATTCATCTTCCTCTTCATTAATAAACATTGCTTGCATTCTGTACCAGTTAATTTGGTGTCACTTCCTGGCTTTGGGAAGGGAAGAGTTCAGGACTTTTGAGCCTCAGTTTAGAACAATCCTGAACCACAACCCAGATTCTTGGGCCCCTTTTTTATTTCTAATAAATAGGATAAAGTTAAGCAATCTGCAGCTTCCTGAGACAAGGGACTGAGTCTTGCTTTATGTGAAGAGTTGAAGACTTAATGCCTTGCAAAAAAATGGAGTTTTCTTAAATAAGAATGGACAAAACCCTCTTCCTTCTGCCACTCTCATACAGAAACCTAAGCAATGACTTGTCCCCTTTCTCACTGAACTGAGTGGTCTCCAATGCACAGAGTTGGAAGAGTTCATGAAATAAAAAGAACCACAAGTAATCAAAAAATAAACTCAAGTGCCCTGTGAGCTGACTAAAATTCCCATTCCTCACCATAAAGTGGCAGCATTCCCAAGGAACTTGGGATCCCACCTGACTATCAAGATTTGAAATGAGATGACAAATATTGTTTGAAAATGAAAATATGTCACACATACAGCTATGTCTAGTGATGAAATCAGTGAGAAGTAGAAAGAAGGAAACATCAATCTTCTCACCATAACACACCCCTTTTTTCTGCTTTTCTCTTCCTTTTCCCCCCAAGACTTCTGAGGTCACTGAAAATCTAAATATTATTCAAATAGGGAGCAATTACTATGATTCGTATTACCCTAGTGCTACGAGCCCCAAGTCAGACCAGGATCTCATTGTATCAGGTTCTGAACAAACACAGAAAAAAAAGTTAATCCCTGCCCCAAAAGACTTATATTTAGTAGACATCATATTAGAATTAGCAAGGTAATTGAGCTTTGCTATCCAGACATCAATAAGCAGAGTTAGGCTATTTCAATTTAATGCAAAGGAACATACAATTTAAAAACAAACACATTTAACTACAGTGGGGGTACATGTGTGTGGACTTTATAATGTATATAATTAGAAACATTGTAAAATCTTAGTCTTGAGCTAATGTTATCATTTCTCTGAATTCCTGGGCATTCTGATGCTCCCCATATTGAGGGGAATTCCTTCACTTTGTGATGGAAACATCCAGGAAATGTACCCAAAGCACTAAAAGACATTTAAAAATAGATGTGATGCCTCCAAGTGAACATCTGGCTGCTCTTATACTCACGCTTTTGGTATAGCCACACTCAATCGTACAGGTTTAGAGCCCAACCCCACAGCTCCCTGACACTCTGTCAGTGCTCTCTTCTGCTCCAGCTCATCTGTGAACTTCACAAACCCGTAACCTCTGCAGAGACACAGAATAACCCACATAAAACCAGCCCAAAAGAGGAAACCGTGCCATGTTTTAAAGGTTATTTACGGTGAAGTTTGAACGGGGTCTGGGAAACAGGGAGAATGAAACACGTCCCTGCTTTTGGGAGAGGTGAAACCATTCCACCTCCCAGTTGCTTTTCCAAAATGCCTCAAGCCACAGGTCCAAGCTCCAGTGGTGCTTTCCAGGGCTTGACAAATATAAAGCAGCTCTTGTGCCAGTGGATTGTGGGGAGTTGGAAGGGAGTTGACACAAGCCATGTTGAAATGTGTGAGCAGACAGTGGTAAAACCCCAAATCTCTGCTGGGAGGATACTGATAATCTCAAGAGTTGCAAGTCAGCACAGGATTGACAAGACACAGACACTGCTTGTATCCCAAACTACCCCACTGTGAAGGCAAACACTGCTTTTCCTGAGGATCAATGAGATATGCTTTCCAATCAAGTCCTTTTCCATCAGGAATACATTCAAACAGGCTTTCTGCCATTCCCAACAACAGCATTCCCAACAGTGGGTCTTAAAACCACCTCAAGTAGCTAAACCCTGCTCTGAGAGCACAGCTGGGACGGGGACAGCACAGCCAGGACAACAACCTGAACAACAACCCTTCAGTGTGGTGTGGCAGCTCTGGAAACACCAAGCCCTGCAACCCCACCGGTCCTTGGCGTGGGATTTGGGTGCTGCAGTGAGTCAGCAGCGATGCAACAGCACCCAGGAGGGCAGTGCCAGGAAGCCAGCATGGGATGGGCTGCCTCACACAGCACAAAGATCAAAGACTTAGGTGTGGGAGGGTAGGAGAATCCATCTAAGTGAAGGAAGGAGTTTGGGAGGGAAGGGCTTGTCTAGCTGGGGAAAAGAACGAGCCGTAAGCAAGGGTGTAAATGTACAAGGCATTATCTATTCTGTGGGAACTCCTAAACACTAAGGGATGTGTTATTTGGAAAGCAGCATCACCTACTTCTCTTGGGAGGTCCCCATTGGAAGCTATTCCAGAGGGGTTCATGCCCCAAAGAATGGAGTGTCTCGCACAGCAAGCTCCACACACAAGTCCAAATATCTTATTTTTATACAAATACCAGGTATTGATGTGTCCTCCTCATAAAAATACCAGATCAAAGATCAAGCTTATCTATACAGAAACTGGATTATTAAGCACCAGCAAAACTCTGCATGGGGCCACATTCTGTTTAACTTGCCCTCTGCCAAAGGACTGTGGCAGATTAATCCAGTGCAAGTCAACTTTTAAGCCAGTTTAAGGTGTCCACGCACAAACCCAAGTTTCTAAGCTGCCACAAGGGCCCCTGCAGCCTTTTTGGACGGGACCAGGAGTGTGTGAGAGAAAAAGGGAAGATGGGCAGTTCCAAAATAGAGACAGAGATAAGGAGTTGGATGCAGGGTAGAGGAATTGATGGTGGGTGCAGAAAGGGAGACAGCAATTCTTCCAACTCCTCCAGAAATTTACCTTTTCCACACCACTGGCTAAACCAGAAGAAAACCCTCCAAGAAATCATTTCTTTATGGCCAGTACCTCCCTGGCCCTGCAGTCTGGAGAAGCCCCCACAGCTGCACCCTCAGCAGGAAGCAGAGAAGCAGGCTCAGCAGCACAGCCCCAGGCTCCAAGCTCCTCTCCTGCTGGGAGGAGGCCTTCCTGATCCACCAGCCCTGGCTGCAAGGGCCAAGGCTTCACTGAGCACGTCCACAAGCCCAAAGCTCCTCTCTCCCATCACCCTGACACTTGCAGTTGCCTCAGCTTTGAGTAACTGCACAAGTCCCAACAAAGCCCCTGGCAGCAACACGCTGGCACTGCCAGGGGAGACAGCTCTGCTCTTCCCAGTCTCTGCTCCTGTCCCACTTCCCAAGCTCCCACAGATGCCCTTTCCTTGAGGTCTGCACTTAAGAACAGTTCCCAAAGCCCAACTCATGGCCCAGCACCTGTTCTGTAGGCAGAGACTGAAGCAGGTGCAGCAAAACAGGAACTGGGGGGTTTACACCTCGGAGGAGGAGGCACCAGGAGCCCACCCCAGCAGTGCCAGTCCCAGGTGAGGTGGCAAGGACAGGACAAGAGCCCAGCAGAGAGAGTGACTGAGCAGCTCTGCAAGAGGTTCAGGTTGCACATGAAGAGGAACTTCATGACTGGCACGGGCTGCCCAGACAGGTTGCCCATCCTGGGAGGTTTTCCAGGCTACTCAGCTCATGGCTGACCTGATCTAGTGTTGGTCCTGCTTGGAGTTGGACCACAGACCTCCAGAGAGTCCTTCAAACCAACACATCTAAGACTGGGAAAAAGTGGGAAAGTGGGGGCGTCTACATCCCAACATTCCAACAGGTACTATATCAGAACATTCACTGAAGCCACGTGCTGCTTTGAAAACAAGGGTTCTCCCCAACTCCTCCCTCCTCTAGGAAAACAGAGTTTAATTTTGTGCTATTTAGAAAATGTTTCATTTTCATTAAGAAATCCCAACTTTCTGATACCTGTTTTTGGCAAGGCATTTCCAGTAAAGACAAACAAGGTGACTACTGAGAACCTGAGAGTGAACCACAGCTTTGTGTGCCCTACCCTGTTGGAAAGAAAAACCTCTCAAGGTCTCACAGGAATAGCCTAAATAGCACAATTCCACCAGAGTCCAGGAGAGCGTTTCCAGATTACTTAAGACATTTTCCAGCATTTTAAGCAGTGCAGTAACACACAAAGGGCCTCACAGTGACAGAGCAGGGACAATACCCCCATGGTGACTATCAAAACCCAAGGGAACTGCAGACTGAATGGCCAAGAACATTGTATTTTAAGATTACTAAAATCTAAGCTGATAAGACTGTTCTTTTTCCCCCTTGCTGCATTTTATCTTTTCTGTTGCTGCATCTGCAGTGAAAGAAAAAAAGAAGAATAAAAGTGACTTACTTGGATACTCCTGCCTGGTCCAAAACAACTTTTCCACCTCTACACGATGGATAAACTTTAACAAAAAATTCATACAACATCCCATCATCCACATCAGGAGTCAGGTCTCCCACAAAAAGGGAATATTCTGGACTAAAGAGATAAAAAGAAAACCTTCTTAAGTACAATCATACAAAAAAAGAAAGAGATGTGCTGAGTGACAGTTACCATTTAGCCTAAATATTTGACTGTGGAGAAAAGTGATATTAAAAGACCATTTAATGGAGACTTTTAAGTGCCACCAGTTAAGCTGCTAAACTAAAATTTGTATTGACATTGCTTTTCAAGTTAATTCAGGCAGCACAACCAACCTGCTCAACACTGCTTTTTATTTCAAGATAACTGCTTATTTCTTACAGGGTACCTCTGCATTTCTAACATGGCAAGAACATGTCTCATTTGCAGATTTGCTATTTTCAATATACAGACCTCAGATTATAATATATTAAGTAGATACTTTGATGCTACCAAGTCTGAATACCTTAAAATCAATCTGCTGTGCCACACACAAGGCAAAGCACAGACCTGGCAGCCTGAGCTCTCCTCCCTCTGCAATGGCAGGGATGAACTCATGGCTTTACATGTTTTGAATACTCCTTGCAAGGCACTTGATAAAGAGGCATTAAGCAGGCAAAAGGAGTATTTAAATAGCGAGCACTTACCTGTTATCAGGCTGCTTTCCATACGTTGCATAATTCAATTTAAATCGCTTCGCCTGCAACAAGGCAAAAACGAACCCGCACATTGAAATGTGGTCATGGCAATTCACACAAGCAGGAAAAAAATACAATAAGCTGATTTGATACAGCTTTTTGAATGCTCTGAGGTGTCCACTGCTGTCACACCAGCCAGTTAAGGTATCAAGGATGTTTTTATTTATGTCAATAGAGCTATGATAATGTAAATCAGAATCTAAACAGAGGTACTAATAACAGATATTAAATTACTTCTGGTTTTAAGGTCTTAAAATGAAATGACAGCAGAGCTCTTGGACATTTGTGAGTTAACACAAACACTGGTAGACCAAAATCTACCACACTGAAAAATCAATCCCAATCTGGACACATGGCTAAGTATTTTGCTCTGGATGATGTGCTCATTTAGTAAGTTCCAAAATTAAGGTTTTTTGGATAAAATTACCTGTCATTGGACACCGGAGGCCTCCCTAAATTTTGCATCTGATAAACAAGTTTCCCAGTAGCCCAGATTTGTGCCCATCTGGAAGTCCCTGTCCCCATCCTACCAGGCTTCAACAACCTGTGCCCAAGTCCCGTGTGAGCCTAAACCAAGAGCTAAGGAGCAGCTGATCTTTGGATCAGCCCTAGGGACCAGGGGCTGATCTCAGGAGCAGAAATCAGCATTTCAGACCAGGATCAGAAATTCCCCAGAGATCAGGGCATTTGTTAGTTCAGTACAGCAGAGCCCAGGGTGCTCCTGGACCTTGTATGATGGATTTCCTTCCCTCAAAGACAGAGTAAATCATTCTGGGGAAACAGAGCCCAGACTTCACTCTAGGCTATAATGCTGTTCCTTGCATTCACTGGAGCACAGTGCTACCCAACTTTTTGTGCATCATTCACAAGCTAACACAAAATTTAGATTCCAGTTTGAAGCACTTCCATCTTTTTACTTTGGATCTCATTCTTCACTGCTAAAATTCTGGGTTTAAAATCAACGAGACACCTGAGAGTGGTTCCACCTCAGATGGGAACTGGGGACACCAATTCTGGAAAAGAGGCAGCACCAGCACCACAGCAGCTCTCTGTTATTCCCCTGGCTGGTTCAGTATTTAAAAATAAATAAAAGCATGAGCCACACTCAGTTTTCTGTAAACAAAAGTCTCTAAATGCGAGGGATGAGCCAGGCATTGCCTGCTGAGTGCAGTGTTTTGGGCTGCACTGGATCTCTGCCTGACATCTGTAATTCTCTCTGTGTTATGCAAACCACCCCCTACACAGCACCACAAAACTGTGGAGAAAGACTGTTATTCCCCAAAACAAACTTCCACTATCATGTCACTCCTTGCAAGAGCTGCTCTCTTTGTCTCTCCAATGACTACAGAAGGCATCCAGGATGATCAGGCAAACAGAAACAGATACCTCCAGGCCTCTCACTGACTCCTTTTAACAGGGCACGTCACCCTCTGAGGAACGCTGACCAAAGAGCTCAACCTGGACTTCCCACTGAAATTGGAATCCATTCACCTTGTGTATCACACCATAACTGAGGTGATTCTAGAGCTGCTTTATGAACCAGTCACCCCAGCTACTGCAGCCAACTCCTGTGGGTACAACAGACAGCTGTGTCAGCCATCCCATTTTAATCTATCACGCATTTGAGTCAACATCCTAAAATTAGACTCTGTGACTCTTCCTCCTCTTCTTCTCAACTCCCCAGCTTTCATGTACAGGAGATATTAGTTATGCACTGCAGTTATCCAGTGCTCTGGCTCCTTCTCCACTGTAAAGAGGTTTGGATAACTTTTGTTTCCTAAGGGCCAAGAACAATGCAAAGCTTAAAAGTCACGTTTCTCTTGCAAATCAAAGTTACCCAAAAGTCAGAGTGAACTTGCAAGTTCATCCTGTACATATGAAACACCACACACATATAAACTCTGAGGTTGCCCCATCCCTAGAAGTGCTCAAGGTCAGGTTGGACAGGGCTTGGAGCAACCTGGTCTAGTGGAAGGTGTCCTTGCCCATGGCAGGGGTGGAATGAGATGGGCTTTAGGGTGCCTTCCAATCCAAACCATTCTAAGACTCCATCAGTCTACAAATGGAGAGAGATGGAAGGACTGTGGCAGGTCTACTCTACAATCAATCTAATTTTTTCCTTGTTCTTCTCTGATTTCTCATTAATCCACCTTGGCAATAGCAGAAAGGCTCAGAAATAAAAACCCACACTCCACAAGATTTCTCCCCCTGGATTTTACCCAGACATTCACACAGAAACCAGTGATTTTTCCCAACAATTTTCTGAGCAAGAACATGAATAGTTTTATGTTCATAACTTTAAAGAAAGAAGAATCCCACTTTGCCAACTATTAAATTTGTCTGTAATCATTCAAGATGCAGATTCTACAGTATCTGACCCTTCCCAGTGTTGGTTGATCCCCCTGACTCACCGGTGTAGCACCAGGAAGTGGTTTCCCATTGATTTTGTGTAAACATTTCTCTGCAGTAGCTAGATCTGCAAATTCTACAAAGCAATAGCCTGCTGGAATTCTGAACATACAACACAGGAGAGAAGGGAGAAAGGTTATACATTTAAAACACATCTGAGGACGAATTTTGTATTTTAGGTAATTGGTAGGACATTTGCTATCATTGCAATAATTAGAACAGTTTCTTTCTAAAGTATAAACATCAGCTACAAATAGAAGGTAGAAATCCTGGACTTCAAGGAAAGGGATAGCTCCTACTTACCATAAGTCATGTCAACATAAGCACACACAAAATGGTTTTGCTCACAGTTTTACTTTCTACTTTCACTGACCATCAATTTTCCCACCCAAGTTTCAACAACTGCAAATTGAAGTTACAACACTTAAAAGAATAATGAATTAGAATTAAACAACTTTATTCTGCATACAGTCACTCATTTTATCCCAACTGAACTCAAAAGGTTCTCATATTGCTCCAAGTCAGACTTCCCACCTCTGCCAGCACCACATAGCTGCTCTACAGACCAGTCACCACAGCCTTCAGCTGGGAGTGCAATTCCCAGAGGATGGAATGGGATACACACACTCCTCCAACTGCTGGAGCACTTCAGGATGAAGGCCAAACCTTGTCTGTTGAGGGGAGGCTGAAGAGCCAGCAGTGCCCTCTCCATTGCTCTCATCAACATCCCCATATTGGTGGCAGCAATGGTGAAAAGCTCCAAGGGAAAATCACCCTGACATGGAAGGACCACGGTGAGGCTTCAATCCAAATGCACTGGGAGAACAAACATAAACAGTTACCCTGTCAACCTGTTTCGAATGATTTTTACACTCAGTACAAGCTCTCCCATGGTGGCAAAGGCTCTTGAAACAAAGTTTTCATCCATATACGGCTCCAGCTATAAAAGCAAAAGAAAAAAAAGAGAAAGTTAGATCAGAGCATTTACAAACAAGAGAATATGTGTCAATGTCCCCCTAAGCAGTTAAAACATTATTGAGAAGGATTTTACCCTTACACTTCAAAAAGAAGACTCATTTAAGAGGGTCGATGCCACTCAAAACCAGCAGGCATGCATGAACCAGGCTCAACAGTCTGCAAAGTGGAACCCAAGAGACAGCATGAATTTCAGAGAACAGGGAGCTTCACAGAAGGACAAAAGCCACTCAGAAACATACAGCAACAAACTGAGCGTTCGCTACAGGGAGCGGGGGCAGAAGGAGGTGTGGGCTCCTTCTCTGGGCCAGCGCTGTGGGTACACAGGGGTGGCACAGCCCTGGGTGGCATGAGGCAGGTGACACGGCCCCCCTGGAGCTGGGGCAGGGGCTGCAGAGCTGTGTGTGCCTCGCACAACCCCGGAGATAGCAGGGCAGCACTGGGGGGGAGCCCTGGCATCGCTCTGTCCTGCCCGCGGGAGCACTGACCGTGGGGTGGCACAGGGCAGGGTGGCACTGCCAGGGCACTGTGTGTGAGGCAGCGGCGGTGAGCAGTGTCTGTGTGGTGTGAAGGACTGGTGAGCATGAAACAGTGCTGCAGTTTGGACTAGATGCATGATAAAAGGCCTGAGGGAACAGGACACCTCTCTGTGTAAGTGAAAGCAGAGGAGGGAACTAACCAAAATGGGGAGCACCGTGTGTAACACAGAGCTGTAAAATATAGATAGGAAATACATACAGCTCCATGTATATAAGTCTACACACCTCTGTGAGTAAAACAGGTGGCCTTGTGGTATCCACCAGCCCTCGGGCACATTTGTGTGTCTGTCAGGTACCAGGTGACAGAAGGTGCAGGGTGTGAAGGTGGGTGGCCACGCTGCACTCTCGCTGTCACAGGCAGCAGATGCCCCGTGGGGTGAGTGTGAAGCACAGCTGAGTCCCTCACACGTGCCAGGAGCAGGAGGCAGCACCACTCTGTGCCACGCAGGGTGATCCTGGGGGGGCGTGGGCAGGAAACTGGGATTTGTAAAGGCAACAGGTTGCTTGAGTTTGGCTGTGTGTGGTTCAGAGAGAATTCTGCCTGTGAGGGGGTGATGATAAGAGATGGGTTTATGGTGGAGAGGTGGCAGACAACCCTCTGTGTGGGGAAGAGAAAGAAAGAGCAGGGTCCATGGGGTCTGCTTGCATGGGCAGGGGCAGTGGAGGGCTCCCTGATGTGTCAGTGTGAGGGTGCAATGCCATGGCAAACTGGGTGTGCTGAGTGTGTGTGGGAGAAACACCCAGTGGGATCCTAAGTGTGTACACACACACACAGGAGAGATGAGGGACACAGGTGTGTGTGTGTGCAAGCAGGAGTGTGCTGGTGGGAGCTGCAAGAGGATGTGTGTGCAAGAACAGGGGACAAGGAAGTCGTGACATGCTGGTGTGACCCCACACGGGTGCTTCGTCCTGCCAGGTGTACACAGAGGCAGGAATGAGGGAAGTACCAGGGTGTGGAAGTGTTTGTGAGTGTGTGTGCATGTAGGAGAATCCCTATGAGGGCAATCACAGGTGTGTGTGTGGGGAGGCAGGTTGTGAGGGATAACACAAATACGTGAGTACCTACAACTCTGAGTGTGTGTAAGTGCCCCTTAGAGCATGGAAGTGTGAGACCTGTCAGTGCCTGCCCACCAGTGGCACTGGTGAAATGCCACGAGTGTGGCTGTGACCTGGCTGTGGGCAGGCAATGAGGGTCACCCTGGGGGGTGTGTGTGTGAACAGTGTCTGTGAGGGTGTCACTGCTCACCAATGTGCCTGTTGGGCTGGGGTTTGTGTCTGTGAGTGTGTGTCTGCCTGTGTGAGTGTGTCAGCGTGCACAGGAGTGTGTGAGGGGAGGAACAGTCAGTCTGCAAGTTTACACACGTGTCTGAGTGGGTGAGGGGCTGTGATGCTGTGTCTGTGTGGGGGTGTCAGTGGTGCGAGGGTGTCAGTCAGTCAGAGTGAGTGTCTGTCAGCCAGTTGGTGTGAGGGTGTCAGTGTCAGCAGTGTGAGGGTGTCAAAGTGAGGGTTCCAGTCAGTGCCAGGGTGTCAGCAGAGTGAGGGTGGCAGTCAGTTGGTGTGACAGTGTCAGTCAGTGTGAGGGTGTCAGTCGGTGTGAGGGTGTCAGAGTGAGCGTGTCAGTGGGTGTGAGGGTGCCAGTCAGTGTGTGGGGGTATCAGTCAGGCAGAGTGAGGGTGCCAGAGCAAGAGTGTCAGCAGTGTGAGGGTGTCAGTCAGTGTGAGGGTGTCAGTCTGTCAGTCGGTGTGAGTGTGTCAGTCAGGCAGAGTGAGGGTCCCAGTCAGTGTGAGTGTGCCAGAGTGAAGATGCCAAGCAGTGTCAGGGTGTCTGTCTGTCAGCAGTGTGAGGGTGTCAGTCTGTTGGTCGGTGTGAGGGTGCCAGAGTGAGGGTGCCAGTCAGTGTGAGGGTGTCAGTGGTGTGAAGGTGTCTGTCTGTGGGTCAGCCTGAGGGTGTCAGTCTGTCGGTGAGTGCCAGGGTGCCAGTGGTATGAGGGTGTCTGTCTGTCAGTGGTGTGAGGGTGTCAATGGTGTGAGGGTGTCAATGGTGTGAGGGTGTCAGTCTGCGGGTCAGCCTGAGGGTGTCAGTCTGTCGGTCAGTGCCAGGGTATCAGTGGTGTGAAGGTGTCAGTGTGTGGGTCAGTGTGAGGGTGTCAGTCAGTCTGTGGGTCAGAGTGAGGGTGTCAATCTGTCGGTCAGTCTGTTGGTCAGTGTGAGGGCGTCAGTCTGTTGGTCAGTACCAGGGTGCCAGTGGTATGAGAGTGTCTGTCTGTCAGAGGTGTGAGGGTGTCAGTCTGTGGGCCAGAGTGAGGGAGTCAGTGGTGTGAGGGTGTCAGTCTG
>JAWWEW010000060.1:95166-106278 GCA_035583185.1 Anabacerthia variegaticeps
GGACAGCGAGGAGGGCCCCGCAGCGCTGCCAGGAAAGGTGCGGGGCAGAGGGGACGTGGGGTGCGCTGGGTTGGGGGGGCTCAGGCTGGGTGTGGGGGCAACGGGGTGCACTGGGGCTGTCCCAGGGACCCGCACGGGGCTGATGGGCGGGATGTGGAGTGGGAGGGCCGTGGGGCCCACGGTGGGCTCACACTCAGGACATGGATGGGGCCCTGTAGTGTTTCCCCCCGCGGTGCCGATCCCCCCAGTGCAGTGGGGGCACAGGTGGGTCGTGGGGTCCCCCCTGCACCCCGCGGTGGTGCCAGCAGCATAACCCGGGTGTCCCGCCCTGGGAGGGGGCAGATCCCGCTCTGGTACCGGGATCCGGCTCTGCTTCCCGGAGCCCGCGGTGCGGCAGCTCCGGGAGAGCTCTGTCCCCTGTCCCCCCGTCTGTGCCCGCCGAGACGGTCCCGAAAGCCGAGCTGGGGGTGCCAGGGCCCTGCTCCTGCCGTCCATCCCTGTCCCGGGGGCTTCTCCTGCCGTCCATCCCTGTCCCGGGGGCTTCTCCTGCCGTCCATCCCTATCCCGGGGGCTTCTCCTGCCGTCCATCCCGGTCCAGGTGCCGGGTTCTGCTCCTGCCGCCGCTCCCTGTCCCGGCACCGATCGATTCCTCGCTCACCCGGCCAGGGCTAAACCCTCCCCATCGCCTTCCCTGCGGCCCTGGAGGGGGCGGGGGGTGATGTCCCCACGTCCCCTCCTCGACGGGGACGTTTTGCGCTGATGTTGCAGCCCAGAGATGCGTGTGCAGCTCCTGCAATCTCTCCCCTCCTCGGGTTTCTCCCTCCTGCAGCTGTGGTGGGACGGGGAGCCTGGTTTGGACCCCGTGGCAGGTCCGTGCCCGGTGCCCGGCGGGGTGGCAGGGGGACAGAGGGGGAAAGCGACAATCTCTAGGGCTATCTTTAGGGCTGTGTTGCAATGGAGGGGTGTGCCTTGGCTCGGCGCTGCCGGCAGCCGCCTCCTCGCCCGAGGATTGATTTACGCCGAGGCTCCCGTTTGGGGGGGGGAAACCAACATTTGCTGCCCGGTTTTGGGGGAGCGGCGGGGCCGTGGGGCTGCCGTCGGTGACACGGGGAGGGAGGACAGTGCGGGGAGTCTCTGCTGCCTCGTGGGGCAGAGGAGCCGCTCCGGGACGTGGGAGCGGGTTGGGTTCTTGGAGGGTGCACCTCAGAACTTCCCCGCCCCTCTGCTCCTCCCTTCCGAAGGCTCTGAGCAAGGCACGGAGGTGGCTCTGGGAGAGGGCTCAGGGCTCTCTCCGTGTCCTCTTTGCGCCGGAGTGACTCGCTTGGTCCGCGGGAGTAACTTGGAACTGCACCAGAGCTGGGGTGACACGAGACGGAGGACCCGTGTTTGGCGTAATCCTTCCTCCGTGCCACTGCCCTGCTCATGCCCACCCGTGTTTGGCGTAATCCTTCCTCCGTGCCACTGCCCTGCCCGTGCCCACCTTGCCTGTGGTGATGCCTGGCCCTGAGAGGGGGGGCAGCCGAAACTTGAGGAGCAATCTGCATCCCCCCAGCTCCGGGGGCTGAGTGGGTGTGAGTCTCCCTCAGTTTCTCGCCCACAGAGAGGCACACGCTGCTGGTCCTGCTGCTGCTGTCCGTGGTGATGGTAAAGGGCGAGTCAGCAGCGGCCAAAAGTTGATCCGAGCGTCAAACTCCTTCCCACGGTGATGCTCAGCCCGTTCTGCGGGCGCAGGGCTTCTCCATCCCTTCACTTGGTTTTTCCTCGCACTGAAGAGAAACTTCAGGTCTTTCCCAGAGGGTCTGGAAGCTGCCGAGGAGAGAAAGTGCCTTCTCATGGGCGGCGGTGCTGGCTGGGCTGAGGTTCCCTGTTGCCGGCGCGCAGCCTGGCAGCTGCTGGAATTGCCGGCAGCCGCATCGGGCACGGGCATTTGGGGTGAGGAGCGCTCGGAAGGAAGGCAAAACATCAGCTGCTCCCCGAGCAGGGCGCTCCGAAGTCGTGTCGCTGATTTAATACTAACACGCTTTTTCTGAGCTCCCTCCGCAGCTAAACCCCGGAGGGCAGGGCAGGCTGCAGGTGGTCCCTGCCCCGGAGGGCAGGAATGGTCCTTTCGCTGCCGAACAGCAGCAGTTTCAGCTCCGTGTTCCCACTGCAGGAGAGGCTCAAGGTGGCTGCAGGTTTGGAGTCATAATTGGCTCTTGGCCACGCTGGATGCTGCGGTTGGAGGTGTGGGAGCTGAGGTGTGATTTGGGGAGGGGAATGGAAGGACTTGCTCACCATCAGCCCGGAGATGTCTCTCAGTGAGCTGCCTGGGAAGGAGGGGGATGTCCCTTGTATGCGGTGATCTCTGTGAGGCTCTGAACTGGGATTCACGGCGAGGGGCTGCAGGTGGCTCTCCCTGCTTAGCTCGGGACCAGCACCCGGTGCGTGGGGACGAGCAGTGTCACACCCTGGACATCCCACGAGGGTTGTAGTCCTTTAGGTCCCTTATGCGTCGGGGCTATGCTGTGCCATCCCTTTCTGAGCTGCTGGGGACAGCCAGGGTGGGTTGGCTGTGGCTTTGGGGTCCGACCGAAGCGGCCGCCCCCGCTGCCCACCTCTCCCCACTAGAGGCTGCTGATGACCAAAGCATTTTCCGTCCCTGCTCGGAGAGAGCAGCGCGGTTTGGAATCTGCAGGGCTGAGCATCCCAGCCGGAGCTTTTCCTGCTGATTCACCCTGGAGACAGCAGTGCGCTTTCCCCGGGTTCAGGAGGCACATCTGCTCCCCTGCCAGGCCCACAATAGATCTCCCCACTTCATTAAGTCTTAATTAGGTAAATGCAGTCTGGACCATGTGCGAAGCCATTGCCAGGGGACACGGATCGTGCGTGGAACGGGGTACCAGGGATGCCGGCTCCCATCCCGCCTGCCTCGGGGGTGCCGACGGGGTTTTTCCAGCTGGGCGCTGAATGTGGGATGAGTTGAGCCTGCCGTATTGTTTTCCCGGAGGATGTGTGAGCAGTGATAAGCCCTTCAGCCCTCCGGCATGGCCCAGCGGGCAGAAAAGCCAAGGATTAGCCAAGCCATGGAAGGGATCCCTCACCGCTGGGCACAGCCGCGGCAAAACCGCCCTGTAAACACAGACTCTTTGTCCAGGGCACCAAATGCCTGGGCGGGACGGGCTGGAAAACAAACCTGGACCCTGGGAAGATGATTAATCACGTAACAATCAGGCGTAAAATGAAAGGCAGCGGCCTCTGCAGTGGACGGTGCCTGGGAGGGAGTTTGTGGTGTTGCACAAGCCCCGCTGCCTTTGCTGGGTCCGGGCAGTGCCGGGCGGGCAGCGCGGTGCCAGCTGGCTCGGGCACCGGGCACGGCTTCCCCGACAATGGCACAGCGGCGCTTTACATAATCTGGGACTTGCCAAACAAGCTTGAAGGTCTGGAAAATCCTCCTGCTATTGTTCGTGCTCAAAGTTTGCTAAATTTCCTGGTTTGATCTGCCGGGGCTGGGTTTTGTTGTGGGACCGCAGTGGGGGAAAATGCACTTTGCACTGGGGGAAGAAAAGGGCGTTTGTGGCGTTTAATCCGTGCCACCTCCTTAGATGGAACTATTTTTTTGTGGTTCACAGGAGGTTCTGAGCAGCTGCTGGCAGCTTTGTAGGGCTGCAGGACTCTCTGTCTATCCAATTAATATGGTTTGTGTCTAGTCCTCTCCTGATGCCCCCCGAGAAAATCCTGGACTACCAGACGAGCACGGGGTGCCGTGGGCAGGGCTCACACAGGGCTCACACTGCACCATCTGGGCTCCCGGCCTGGGGGTCTGTGCTGGGACAGAACAGCTTTGTGCTGTCTGAGCCCCCTCCACTTGGACCCCGTGGCTCTGGGAAGCCTCCAAAGCTGGCAGATTTTAGGAGAAGAGGCTGGAAGGGAGTTTGGGGTGACCCGTGGTGCTGTGGCTCCCAGGCTGGAGGTGAATTCCTGCAGCCTGGTGATTTGGGATAGCTGGGAACACCCCCAGGAGGATGCTGAGCCTGTGGGAGCCACTCCAGCCCCATCCCAGCCTGTGGACAACTGCAGGACCAAGGACTCTGTTTCCTGGCCCCTGGGAAGTGTTTTGGGGTGTAGGGCCTCTCCATTTGCTCATCCCAAAGCCCTTTGCCAACACAAATAAAGCCACCGTTCAATTAAACAAACAAATCCTGTTAAAATGTTCTCTGCTCCTGTTCCTGCCGTTCCTGGGAAAGCCAGGTTTGGTAGCGAGGAATGAGGTGAAGTTCTTGCTGGTCCACTTAATGTGAGGCAAGATTTGGCACCCTGGTAAGCAGCCAAAGAGGAGGCACAACCCTGACCTGATGGCACAAATACATCCTCTTATTACAGGCAGCTCCAAGTGCCATTCCTGTAGGTAATTACACCTGGCCACAGTTGACCCGAGCTGGATTTAAGAAGGGGGAGGTGTGAGGCTTGACGTGTGCTGGGAGCCTTCAGGGTTGACCTCAGTGGCCTTGCAGCAATCCTGCAGGTGCTGCAAACACGGCAGGGATGGGGAAGCTCTGAGCTGATTCACAGCCTGGAGAACCTGGAGTTGGTGCTGGGCTGGGTTGGTGACTCTGAAGCTTCACCAGGGCACTGAGGCAGCTGTTGTGTTACAGCCTGTATCACACTGTATGTCACCTCTGTGAGCTGGTCCCTTGCAGTGCCCGATACCACCAGCCTTTAAGGGCTTGTAGTTCTACACCCACTCTCCCAAACCCCTTGGAGATGGGGTGACCTGCTGGTGGACTCTTCAGAGCTGGAGGGCAGCTCTGAGGGTGTGTATCAGACAGGGCAGCACCGAGTCACCTCCCTGCCCCTGGGTGAACTCCAGTGATGAGGAGGGAGGGCAGATGTTGGCCCGGCCCAGAGCCACGTTGAGCTGTAATGTGACTTTGTGCGTGTGTTGTTGTTGATGTTGTGCTGGAGGTGCCGTGCCTGACGTGGAGGTGAATCTCTGCCCTATGGCCGGGATCAGCCTCGGCCAATCCGTGCCTGCCCCGAGCCTCCTGGGCTGGCAGATGGGCTTGGTGCTGTGTGGGGATTTCCTCGGGGGCACAACGGAGCCTTTTAATAGCAAACATGGTCACCTGCCTGGTGCCATGGCCTGAAACCCTTGGCATCCCCACTGGCAGCTGGGAGGTGGCTGAGCAAGACATCCACCCGTGTGGGGATTTTTTCTGTGATCTTGAGTAAAAATGAAATAAGATTTAAACCTCTTGCTGGTGGGTTTGGGGTGCAGCTCCTCCCTGGAGGCAGCCTGGAGGAGCCCTCCCTTTCTTGGGGAGGTTATTGACCCCATCCTGGTGTGCTGTGCTGATGGATCCTGTGCCTCAGCCAGGTGCCAAGACTTCAGCCTTCTAGGAAAGGCAGCGGATGCTGGTGTGGGTTTCCCTGGTTGCCTGTGGGCATCCCTTGGGCTCCTGGTGCTGTGTGGGCAGTGTCCAGAGTCGCAGATGGCTCATGTTGGGGGGACAGCACTGCTTGCTCCGTGGGAATACCAAGATATCCAAGCACAGAATCCATCCCTGCTGCTGGCCGGGCTTGTTCCCGGTGCTGCTGCTTTTCCTTGGGCTGTGGCAGAGGGTGAATTTGGTCTCTGGCAGTTTGCATCCTGCCTTCCCTACAAACTGCCTTGGTCCTGCTCGGCCCCCTGGCCCCTGTGCTGCTCGTTGTGGGAGCTCAGCAAACCGTGATGATCAGATCCAAGCACTGGACCTCGAACCACCTGGCAGTGCTGGGCTGGATGAGGGAGCTCATTTGCACGGGGTGGTTAATTCTCTGCATGTTTTAATCTCCGTGACCATCTGTGTTCTTGCCTGGGCTGGGGAGATGGGAGCTCTTGGGATTTATCCCAGGAGGTGAACATGGAGAGCAGTGTTTACTCTCTGTGTGCTGAAAAATGCCCTGGGTCAGAGCAGGATGGCCTCATTAGCTCTGGGGAGAGTCATTCCTGCATCTTTGGGCAGGGAAGCCTCAACTACAACGTGTCAGCTCTATCCTGAGGAGCTGCAGGGAGGAGACAGGGGCAAAGGCACTTGCCAAAATTGGAAAGCCCTGTGAACACTTTCCAGCATCCAATCCCAGACGTGGAGGGTCAGTGATAGACTTGGTTGGCACCCTGGAGGGCTGAGATCCTGAGGAAGGTAGTGTTGGCCTCCTGGCCACCCCAAAAGCCCTGCCCAGGTTGTGGCAGCTTCTGGGGTGTGACTCTGCCCCACCAGCAGCCAGAGCTGTCTCTGCCCTGGTGAATTGCTCAATCTGAGCTTCAGAAGCTGCTGCTGAGACTGGGGTGCTCACACACAGCACCAAAATCAGGGGACCAGTCCCTCTGGGTGGGCTGCAGTAGCATCTCCAGAGGGACCTGTGCAGGCTGCTGTGGGCAGAGAAAAGCTTTTTTGCAAGCACTGCCTGAACTCTTCCTCATTTTGGGTTCTCACATTTGGAGCCTGAGGCTGTATGAGGCTCTGCAGCCCCTCCCCAGCCCCTGCTGGGATCCCACTGACCACAGGCTCTGCATGTGCCATGGGCAGAGGTGGCACTGGCTGTGGGTACTCTCAAGGAACACCTGTCCCGTGGGGCAGCACAACCCTGCTGAGGCTCCTGCTGGCATTCGGACCCAGAGGGAATGATCCCTGCCCTGTAATTAAGCTCTTCTGCTCCTGTTCACCACGCTAATGAGCAGTCTCATGGTTGTGCTCCTCACAGCTGCTCTGGATCCAATGTGTGCTGGAGGTGACTTTCCAAGAGAGCCACCTGCAAAGGGCAAGACCTTCATCCCTGTCCCACTGGGGTGAGGCCCGTGGGCTGGGAACCTCTGACTGTGAAGGATTTTCCTTGACTTCACCCTATCAAGACGTAAATTCCTCTGCCAAGGCACACCCAGCTCCTGGGTGAGGAGAACTCTTCCTGCTGTTCGTGCTGGCTGGGCTGGGTGAGGTGGAGATGTTTTCCCAGCCTTGGGCTGAGGGATTGAGGCTGCCTCTTGGAAGGAGAGCTGCTCTTTGCTTGCATCCTGAATCAGTGGATAATAACACTTGAACAACAACCACTGTTCCAGCTCCAGTCCCTGTTCAGCAGTTTGGGGTTTCAGTCTCGATGGAGATGATGGCACTGGGACTGTTGGCATTGTGGTGCATCCCAAATACGCCAATCCCTCCACCTGGTCTAAGTTTAGATTAGATATTGAGAATAAATTCTTCCCTGTGAGAAGAACAGGTTGGGCAGACAAGCTATGGCTGCCCCATCCCTGGAAGTGTCCAAGGACAGGTTGGAGCAACCTGGGCTAGTGAAAGGTGTCCCTGCCCTTGGCAGGGGGTGGGTACAGGATGAGCTTTAAGGTCCCTTCCAACCCAAACCATTCCATGATTCTTTGATTCTCTGCTGTGGCAAAATGACTCTTGAGGAGTGGCTGACTGTACACTCGTGTCAGGCAGGTCCCTGGACCCTCAATGGGGCTGAGGATCCCCCTGGATTTCGGGCCCTGGCGTGTGCCCACCGGGGCATGGAGCCTGCCTTGCCGCGGCTGGGAGCACCGCTGCTCGCTTGAATCTCTTCATTTAGTTAATGATCCTTTTGTTGAGAGGATTAGGGTTTAGAGGCCTCTGGCAGAGCGTTAATTAAATTAAGTCTCTGGGTGTTTTGTGGAGTTTTTGAAGCCCCACTAGAGGGCCCAGTGGGAGCCCTGTGGAGCCGGCGCTGGGCTGTGTCCATCCCTCCAGAAGTTTGCACGAGAAGTTATGTAAGGCCAGAGGGGCTGGACGGGCACAGAAGTGCACAGGGCCAGCCTGGAGCCTCCTTGGAGCTCCCTGCTCCTCCAGCCCGGCTATTCCCAGAGCTTGGTGGTGCCCTGGCACTGGAGCCTGTACCCACTGGAGGCTCTGCTCACCAGTCTGTACCCACTGGGGGCTCTGCTCACCAGTCTGTACCCACTGGAGCCCGTGCTCCCTGGAGGCTGGCGGGCACGGGGCGCCTGCGTCACTGCTCGCCGTATTATCAGCATTAGGTAATGCCGGGCTGATGTTTTTTGGGTTTTTTTTTGCCTTCCCCACTCGGTGTTTACTTTTCTGAGAAGTGGCTGAACGTGAAGGGCCGGTTCCACCTTCAGTTCTGCGAAGAGTCAGTGCAGAAGTCGGCTGGGCTGCTGTGCTCATGTGGATACAAGTGTGAGCACTTGGTTTTGTGGCTCCAGGGGTTCTCCTGGTGGGTGTGGGGGTGTTTTTTTGTGTTTGGCTGGGACTGCTTATTAACCAGTGTCTCTTCTGCTTTCTCTTCCATCTGCTGCCCCACGATGGATTTTGGTGCCTCGCCTGTGTGGTTGGCCCTGCTGTCTCATCTCCGGGTAAGTACCTGCTTTGTTAGATCAGTGGGTGGAAGTGGCTGAATCGAGTTGCTTGGACTTAAATAATGAACTGCCCTGTTTGTTCTGCCTTAAACTCTGTTATCAAACAGCAGGATTTATCATGTGTTTTCGTGTGTGTGTGTGTGTGAAGGTTTTGGATATCAAAAAGCACTTACTTGGCCTGGAAATTGCTGTGTTTTATAATATGAAGAAGCCCCCAGTAGGAGATTTTCCTGCCAGCCTGGGCTGCAGAGCACTGACCTGGGGATAAAATCTCACGAAGTGCCAGCAAGTGAGCAAATGGAAGTGAAAATGCTTTGGGCAGTGGAAAGCACTGGCCCCAGTTCCTCCCCAGAGGTCTCCTGACAGCTGTTGGTGGCAGGTCGGGGCTGTGGTTGTGTAAGGGGCTCTCTGAAGGCTCTGGGCCACCTTCCCCTTTGCAAACCAGCGGATGTTTGGGGCTCTGCAAGGCACCGAGAGGAGCCTGAGGCCCTTCTGGCAGGAGAGGAGGGGAAATGCATGTCGAGTTTGGAGAAGTGCACCAGGCACTGATGTTTTCAATTTGTGTTCAGAGAGATCCTGCTTTGCATGGGGGAAAAATCACCCTGGTGGGGTGGATTCTGATGGTTACCGTGCTTGGGTTTGGGGTCTGCCCTGAATCTGTGAGTGCACTTTGTGTGTTAAAGCCTCTCAGGAGGTGTGTGTGCTCAGGGTGGAGGGAAGGAAGGGGTCTCTCCTTGCTGAAACTGTTTCTCTGGATTCAGTGGTGCCTTTGTACCAAGGTTGTGATCTCTGGAAACTTCAGAAGTTTTAAATTTACTTGTTTTCTTTTTTATTTTTTTTTTAATTCAGAGTATCCTCCTGTACATTATCTTCCCTCCCCAGTAACATCCTCTGCTCTCCTAGTAGTGGAAAGGACTGAGTGTATTCAGAGCAGCTCTGCTCCGTGCCTGAGCATTCCATGTGCTGCCAGTCACAGATGAAAGACTTGAAGGGAAAGCAGAGGAAGGTGCTGGGAACAGATTGCTTTATTCTTAAACTCAACATCATTATACGATGCCTCACGGGGGGGCAGGAGAGATGAATCAAACCCAAGCACAAACCTGTTGTTCCTACCCAGAAGTGAGTGCAGCACCATATTTGGAAGCTGAGCCGCTGCCTCCTGATCTGAATGAGCTGCTCTTTGCAGCCACATCTCTAAAAGCAGGATCACTAATTAACTAGAGAACCTGCTTTTATCAGAGGTGCTGAGCTGCAGCCCCACCAAACACCCAGTAGTCATCTGCATGCAGAATAAAACTCTGCAGGAAGGTGCTGTGAGCTCAGCTGTGGAGCACAGGACAAGTGTGATGGTCAGGATGGGTTAGTGAGAGGCAAAGCTGTACCAGCACAGAGGCTGTGGCTGTGCCAGGGTGGTCTGGAGCAGCTCACCAGCCACAGGTGCCTGAGCAGACCCTCAGGACAATGGCCCATCTGGTTATTGCAGTGTGACAAGTCTCTGGGAAAGGTGGAATTTCTTCCCTGGGGAATGCTGAGAACCCGGACAATCCCTGTTTGCTCTCCCCAGAGCAGTCTCAGTGGGACTTTTGTTGTCTTCCATGTGCCTCAGAGAGGGGAGAGAGCTGCATTTTGGTGGTCCTGCTTGTTACAGCCTTGGGGGGTTTTGACCCTGATACAAGATGAGATTTGCTGTTTGCTGAATACTTGGTGTTAATCTTGGTCAGTGAACCAGAAAGCCAAGTGGTACCTTGTTAGTGATGCCAAAGATAAAGGTGGTGTGTTACAGTTTCGCTGGCTCAGGGGCAGCCCTGACCTTCACCCAGCAGAGAAAACAGCAGGCTCAGATTGCCTCTCCATCTTTAAGCCTGGCTTATCTCATAGGTAAACATAAAATGCATACAAGCTGTAGTAAGAGAATCTCCTCTCCTGACCTGATAAGTGTTGGGCATCAGCCCTGAAAGCACCACAGCAGCAGCTTCCATGGAGGGAAGCTGAGTAGCTGCAGGGCAGAAACCGTGAAGGAAAATGCTGAAGATGCAAGAAGAGCCTCTGTTGGGGGCTTTGCTCTTGACCTTCAAGCTGAGATTCACATATGTTGCCATTATTTAAAGCCTGTCAAGAAATCCAAGGTGAGGTCATAGCTGAAAAATTGTTCAGAGCTGTGTCTGTGGTGGTAAGTGCAGTGTGTCTGTTCAGGGGCTGTGGCTGGGATGTGTCTTTCCATACCTTGGCACTGGTCATGCTGGGAGCCACGTGTTGTGATCTTAAAGTTCACCTGTGCATGAAGTTGTTTCTTTCTTTCTATCCCACAATTCCTGTGTCGCATGGAGAAAGGCATTGCTTCATGGAACCCTTGAACAGCTTGTTGTGTTGTGAACTTGGGTCTCCCCTTCATTCTTGTTTACCTGTAACTCAAAGAGGAAGAACAAATGAGATCTGCTTTTTCACCTTTCAGTGAGATTTTCTGCTTTGACCTCTCCTGTTGGTCAACAGTGGCTGAATGTGAGCCCAGGTGGCCAAGGAGGCCAATGGCACATGGATTGTACCAGCCATAGTGTGGCCACAGGAGCAGGACAGTGACTGTCCCCCTGCACTGGGCACTGCTCAGGCCAAACCTTGAAACCTGGGCACAGTTCTGGGTTCCTCATGACAAGAAAGACATTGAGGGGCTGGAGGTGTCCAGGGAAGGGGCTGGAGCAGCTGAGGGAGCTGGGGGGGCTCAGCCTGGAGAAAAGGAGGCTCAGGGGGGACCTTCTGGC
>JAWWEW010000060.1:106323-129999 GCA_035583185.1 Anabacerthia variegaticeps
CTGGGGGGGGATGGGGCTCTGCTCCCAGGGGACAGGGACAGGAGCAGAGGGAACGGCCTCAGGCTGGGACACGGGAGGGGCAAGTTGGATACTGGGAAAATTTCTGCACCAAAAGGGCTGTCCAGCCCTGGCACAGCTGCCCAGGGCAGTGGTGCAGTCACATCCCTGGAGGGACTTAAAAGCCATGTGGATGTGGCACTTGGGGACATAGGTCAATAATGGCCTTGACAGTGCTGGGGGAATGATTGGACTCCATGATCTTGGAGGGCTTTTCCAACTGAATGATTCCATGATTCTATGGAAATGTGGCAGCAGGGTATCTCTTTCACTGGTCCCACCCCCTCAGCAGAGACCATCGGACTCCAATGGGGTGTCAAGTTCTAGGGCCGGCTTAGCTCAGTGTTTTCACTTTGTTGCTTTGTAAGGCAGCGAAACAGTTCTCATTGTGGCCTCCAGAATAGCAGTGCTGCCTTCTGAATTACCATCTAATTAAATGAAAGCAAAAACTCCAAAGCAAGTGAGCTTTCTGTTGCATAAGAAAAGCTGTTTTAGTTGACCTAAAAACCGACATTGAAAACCAGCCCAAACAGAGATGCTTTCCCTCCCAGCTCCGTGGGCACTGCGGAGCGGTTGCTACTGTTCTTGGAGAGCCATTCATGCCGTGGCAGCTGCGAGCCCGCTTCAAAACAGTTACTCCTTTGAGACTTGCTTCCCTTTTGCTTGATGGTTGGAGAAACCCTGCTGTGGAGACAAATAATTAGAAATAAAAGATGGCAGCTTAATGATTATTAGCTTTTTCTGACGCAGTCTGTGCTGAGTGCAGGGTAAGAGCAGCATCTCCGAGCTGCTGCTGCTGCACCTCCTGCTCCATAGATTTACAGTGGATGCCTTTAATGTGCAGCCTCAGTGGACCTGCAGAACCCCCTGAGCTAAGAGAGTTATTATTTATTTCAGTAACAAACCTTTCTCAGACTCCTGGCAATTAGCTGTGACAATGGCAGCAGGACTCCTGCCCTTGCCTTCCCATTTCTCCATCCATACCCACAGCTCTTCTTGGCAACTTATTCCCCTCGCCCTCCTCCACTACTTGGGTTCTGTCTATAAATATGAACCACTTGGGGTTTTCTTTGTAGGATGGCATAGAAAGATATGACCTTAAATACAGCTAAAAATGCCTTGTTTTTTACTCCAGAAAAACTGGCAGCAATGGGATGCTATCCTCTGGGATTTTGTCCTATTGATATTAATCTTTTTGAAGCTGGTATCCATGACTGCCAGTTTCAAAGGTTAATACGCTGCATTTCAAGCAAGCTGAGGTCTTTTTTTTATTTTATTTTTTATGATTTTTAATTTGTGATATGGAAATGTGCACCAATTAATCACTGTGCACCTGCAGAAATGCCTCTGGGCAGACTCAGGCTGTGCTTTTTAGGTTCTGGGATCATCTGTAGGCAGGACTCAGGGTGATGAGTCTGGTCCAGTTTAGCAGCTCCAGACAAACCCTGCAAGGTCCAAAGAGGTGCCAGGCAGGGGGGGCAGAGCTGGAGAAGGTGGTGCAGAGCTCCAGCTCATACTTGTGGAAGAAATAAGGGAGCCTGTGCTCTGGTTAGAAGTTGTATTTGTTCTCCACGGGTAAAGTTTTAATGAAATAAATGTTGGGTCTTGCCCTCAATAACAAACTGCTGTCTGTTGACTAATGCTTGATCCATGGATCGGGTGAATTTGGATTACACGGGATGTGTCAGTGCAAACCCAAGGGCTCTTTGCCAAGTATCTACTCCTGACTTACTGCAAGGTACACACTAGTCCTAAATAAACCCTGAGCTAAAAACTGCCCTGCCCTGAGCCAAAGAGCTCTGAGTATTTTGAAGACAAGGGCCATGCTTTGCCCACACGACAGCATAACAATATGGAGTCAAATCTCCTTCACCGAACGGATGCCTTTGTAGGGAGAAGCTGCAGTTCAAAACTCACCCACCTGGCGTTATTTCAATAGTCCAGAGCCTCTCCTGCCTGCAGTTTGACTCCTCGTCCGTGCAAGGAGTAAATCAGCCCTGCCATCCTTTGTCTGTGGTGTGGCTCGGCTGCCTCCCTGCCGAGCGCCGGTCCCTAGGTGGCACTCACTGTTATTTTTGGGTTCATTTCAACAAAGGCTGCATAGCTGAGCTTGTCCCCCGCTGAAGGGACAGCTGCCTCTCTGGCCAGCCTGGCTGGTCCTGCTTGGTTCAGGAGGCTGGTTCAAAGGCTTGAACTTCCTCCCACTGCCCAGACATAGAGGATTCCAGCAGCATCTCCTGGAATTCCTTAATGAAGGGGAGGGAGTCAAGCACTCTTCTCTCGTTTCAGTTGTGTCATCTTTTCACTGAGACTGCCAGGGGATGAAATCCTGGTCAATGATTGGAAGCAGGGTGAGCTCTCAAGGTGGTGGAGTCAGAGTGCTGTGGGACCAGCTGTGGCTCCTGCCATGGCTCCTGCCATGGCTCAGTCCATTTCTGGGGTTGTTTCTGGAGCTCAGGCTCGTGCCACACAAATTCTGCCTGTTCCCAAGCCTGCACCACCTGTATGCACAGCCTGACCTGTGATTTATTCTCCAGGATTTTTTAAGCACTTTCTAGACCCATTAAGTGCAGCCACTTGTATGTTTAATACTTCCTCCCCATACTTGAGAGGAGAAGTGTTTCTCTGGCAGTGTAGAAACATTCACCATGTGAACACTCAATCCTGCAGGCTGCAGCTGACCTCCTCCTCTAATCTTTCGTGGTGCATCTTGGCAGAGATGCGCTTTACACGCCGACTCTAAGCCCTGGAACAAAGCTGACTTTCCAGGGAGCTGTTCTTCCCTGCACTGGCACACAGCCTGGAGGGAGCTGAAGCTGCTCTTCATCTGTTTTATTCCTCTTTCTCCTTGGAGCTCGTCTGCTGTGCTGCAAGACACTGACTCAAGTGAACATCGACTTCACACAGACCGATGAAACTCACGGTGGGAGCTTTTTGCATCAATGAACCTGATTCTGGGTGGGATGGGAATTCCTGGTTGCACAGACTTACTTCCCAGCCACCTCTCTGCTTTTCTTATCTCCACAAAAGGGGATCCACACGAACAAGCCCAGTATCAGAAAGACCCAAAGGCTCAAAAACTGGATTCCTCTGCCCACAGGGAAGAACACAGGGTTTTAGTTTAGCACCAGGGGCCTTCAAAGGACATAAATTACAGCCAACAAAGGAAAACTCTCCAGTAGGAAACCACACTGAAAAGGATGGGAAAAGCAACTTGGTGAGGTGAACTGCCCTGATGCCAAGTGTGATTCCAATACCCAAATCACTCATTCTCTTTAACTCTGGGAAGTGCTTCTTGGCCCTTTAATAACTCCTCAAAAATGAATTGATTGTTGATTTTGTAGAGTGTTATGATGGGCTGGACTAGATTTAATCTTTGGTTAAATACTTGACCCAGAGCCAGGAGAGTGTGGATGTTCCAGGGTGCCTTCACTGTGCACACACGAGTCCTGGCAAAGCAGTGCAGTGTGTTCTAGTCCTTTGTGAAAATTCCATGAGTTTGCAGTTCAGCCTGTCAGAGGCTTTTTCAGGAGTGCATTCTGTGCTGGAGAGAGGGCTGGACACAGGAGAAATGCAGCATTAGCTGAGGCATCCCTTCCTTTACCTGGAATATCTTAGTTCTAGATCACTGTTTTACAGGAACACTAAGCTTGAGAACTCAAATGAAGGTTTCCTTTCCTCCTCATCCCGGCCTTCTGCTCCTGACCAAATCAGCACTGCTGATGGTGACAGCAAAGCTGGGGAGAGGAGCCAAGGGCAGAGGGCCAGGAGCTGGCAAAACTGAGCCACCTGCTCTCCTCCCACCTTGTTTGCTCTTGTGAAATGGCTGCTGCTGTGCTGGAGACTGTCCCTTGTGTGCAAAGTGTGTGAACGTGGCACAGAAATGATGTGTGCCGGTTGTATGTTCACACACATGTGTGCAATACAGCCCTGCCCAGCTCCTTTGGAGCAGGGGGGGATAAAGGGCCAGCTTAATTCCTTTGTTTTCCTACAATTTGGCATAATCCCGAGGAGTTCTCTTCACCTTAAATCCCGCTTGCTTTGGGGGAGGGCGCACCAGCACCACTGTGATGCACAATTGCTTTGTTTGGATTGGGAATTCCTCACTGCAGAAGCTCCTCGGGGCGAGAAGAGCTCTGTGCTTTTGATTGCTGTGCCAGCAATGCCCCTGGCACGGCGTTCCCTGGCACTGGTGTAAACTGGGAGCCCTGTTTTACAACAAATCCTACCAAGCAGCGCATCCTGCGGGGCCTGCAGAGCGTTGGATCACCTTTCAAAGGATTTGTTCTGTGAAGAACTTACTTGAGCTGGATTTAATCAACTCTCTGGATGCTCTTAGGATGCTCCTGCTGAGCTGCTTGTGAGTGCCTGCACATGAACCAGGCACAGGGCAGGGTTTGGCACCATCCCCTGTGACCCAGTTGATTTCACTGCCCGAATCCATCAGGATCTGAGTGGCCTTGGAGCTTGCAAGGACCAACCTCTGCCTCAGTGTCCCCAAATGGGTGCCTAAAATGAATGCAATTCCTCTCCTTATTCCTACATCCAGCAGCTGAATACCAAGAAATCCTGACTTACTGAAGTAATTCCCAGTCTCTAAATGAGTCCTACAAAGCGACTTAAACCGGCTGTATCTGGGAGAGGTCTTTAAATATTCGCAATCCGGGCTTGGCACGGGGCAAACTGTTCTTATAGTGAAGAATTTAAGACATTTCCATTACTTCCTATGGGATTTCAGAGGTCAGGGACTGTGTAGGGGGGAAAAGGTTAGAAGCTAAGTCAGTGACTTACAGAAGTGTGGTGGTGATGGGTGTATTTCCATGTGCACAAGAGTGGTGGTTTTGGGGTATTTTTCCCCCTTTTCCCCCTTATTTTCTGCTCCATTTAAAAGGAACTTTGGCCTAGGCTCAAGTCCCCCTGCACCAGAAGAGTATTTTCCAGGGGCTCTCATGGCACAGACCAAATGTCTCTTTTCATACCTGATAAGTCAACCTTTTAGTTTCTCCTCCTTTAGCTTTGAAGCTTCTCCTTCCATTTGAGCTCTCAGCCATTTGTTTGGAGCCTGGAGAGGTGACAGCATCCTTTGCCCTCGTGCACAGCGTGTCTGCAGCTTGCACGAGTGCTCCCTGTGGAGAAATGCTTCACCTGGGAAATAATGGCTCAAAATGCTGCTGCTCTCTGTTCTCAGCTGGCAGATGGAGCTGGGGATCATCTGGTGATGTGAGCACAGTGGATGATGTGCTGTGTGGTGTTAAATCACTGCTTTGATGCAAAGTTTTTGTTGCCCTGGTCTCTGCTCCTCTTAATCTGCAGCCAGTCCTCATGTGTAGGGGACAGTGAGGCAGTGTGGGTTTGTTTGCTTGTTTTTCTTAATTGCAAGAAGCTGCTGCCACCCAAAAACTGGGGTTTCTTTGCTTGGTGGTTTTCTCCTCAAAGCACTTTTGGACTCGTGTTTCTCATCTGACAGTGTTTTCAGCCCAGCCCCGGGTGAGCAGCAGCAGTTGTGGTGGGGTCAGCACCAAGTCTGGGGCTCCTCCATGCACAGCCCTGGCTACAAAAACGTGTTAATTTATTGCTGTGGGGAATGAAATTGGAGCTTCAGGGCATGTTTCAAGGGAACTGCCCGTCCCTAGTGTAGGAGCAGCAACTTACAGACCTTTCCCAGCCTGTGTCTTTTAATCAAATGTGCTCAGCTGAGTCCAAGGAAACCAGATAGTCCAGATTTAAGATGAAAATACCCATCTTCCCTCTCATTAAGGAGCTTTTCCAAGCGGTCTCAACACTGAGGCAAGAGGGAGCTGCTCTATTCTTTTTGAGCTGACTGTCACAGACATATAAAGGAGAAGGGGTAGCTGTGAGAAGTACGTTAATTTTTCAGAAAATTGAGGGGTTTTAGCTCCCATTTAGCCCGAGTGCCCTCAGTGTGTGAGTGGTCCTTGCCAGGTCAGTACCAGGGAGGGCTCAGGATGAGGATGGAGCTGTCCCAAGCAGGGTGTGCATCAGCCCTGGGGTATTATCTGCTGATGAAGAGGCAGGGCTGTTGCTCTTAATCCCAGCAGAATAACGTGCCTGAGAGCTTAATTCTCTTCGGGAAACAAACAGAGATGCCTCGGTGCCAGGCGTCTTTTGGGACTGTGCAAATATTCGAGGGGGATTTATCCCCCCGAGCCGGGCAGGAGCTGCTGGAGGTGCTGGTGGCTCTGGGCAGCGTTCTGCTCTCATGTGCATAGCTGGACAGCGCTGCCTGGCCGAGGTGAGTGGGGGTAACTCGGCTGTGGTCGGGGAAAAGCCGGTCCTTGCTGTGGGTGGGGGATTGCAGAGCAGGGGCAGGGCTGTGCTGGGCTCCTGCTGTGGGGCTTCTTCTTGACCTTCATTGTGGCTTTTTTGGCTTGTCACCCACCGACTGAGGCAGCACCTGTCCGGTTCTGAACGGCCTCACGCTTTAAAGAAATTAAAGAAATAAAGAATACAGTAACAGAGGGAATAAAACCCCAACACCCTTTCCTCATCCCCCCCTTCCCTCATCCCCCCCTCCTTCATCCCCCCCTCCATCCTTCCTCTCCCCGGCCTCTCCCTTCAGGGCTGGGCCACAACTTTCTCCGGCAGACAGCGAAGTGTATTTAAAATCTAGGTCAGGGCGGGATGAAGGGGGAGCGGCGGGCAGGGCCCCTCCTGCCCCCGTTCCTACCGGTGCCGTGCGGCGCCAAACCCTCCCGGCTCCCCCCCCCTCCTCCCTACCATTGCAGCGGGGATGAGGGGAGAGGCCGGGATGATGGCATTGCAGGTGGAGGCGGGACGGCATCCTGAGGGAAGGGAAGGGCCGGCACCGTGAGGGGAGGAAGGGCCGGTGTGTGAGGGGAGAGGGGAGGTGGGGGGGGGTCAGCCATGAGGGGGCGCGCGCCACCCCCCCCCCTCCGCCGCCGCGCGCCGGCCGCGGGTTCCCCTCAGCCAATAGGGAGGCGGCGCCGCGGCCCCGCCCCGCGCGCTCAGCCAATCAGAACTTACTACAGTGTTGTGGAGGGGGGGGTGGGCGGGGCCGGGGGGCAGAGCCGCGGGAGGCGGCGGCGGGCGCGGAGCGGGGAGTGCGGCGGGGCCGGAGCCGCGCGGGGAGCGGAGAGAGGCGGCGGGCTGGGCACGGCTCGGCTGCCGGTGGAGTGGGGAGCGGGGGTGCCGGCACCGCAGCGCGGCCCGGCGTGAGAGGGGCGGCGGGCGCCGCGCGGGGGCGGCCGGGTAAGTGTGCGCGGGGAGCGGAGCGCGCGCGGCCTTGGCGCGGCGGGTCCCCGTGTCGGTGTGGCCGTGTGTCGGTGTGTCCGTGTGTGCCCGTGGCCGTGTGTCCCTGTGGCGGTGTGTGCCTGTAGCGGTGTGTCCCCGTGGCCGTGTGTCCCCGCGTCGATGTACCCACATGTCCGTGTGTCCCCGTGTCGCTGTGCCCGCGAACAGCGGGTCGGCGCTTGTCCGCCCACCCGCGGCCCCTGTGCGGGTGGGCACGTGTCTGCGCGCGTGTGTGGTGCTGCGCGGGGTGCGTGTTTGTATGTACGCGTGTTTGTATATGTGTGTGTTTGTGTGTGTGTATTCGGGTGTGTGCGCGCCCCGAGCCCCTGCGCGTGTGAAGGATGAGTGTGCGTGGGTGCTGGAGTGTGCACGCGTGGTGTGCACGGGCACCTCGCGTGTCTGTGTGTGTGCCGTGCATGGGGGTGTGCGCGGTGACTGCTGCGGGCTCTGCCTGTGTGTGTGTGTGCACGGCGGGTTTGCACTCTGTGTGTGTGTGTGTGCATGGTCTGTCTGTGTTTGCGTGGTGCGTGTGTGTCTTTGCGTGGTGTATCTGAGTGTGCACGGTGTATCTGTGTGTGCACTCTGTGAATGGGGTATCTGTGTGTACTGTCTGTGTGTGCACGGTGTGTCTGTGTGTGAAGGGGGTATCTGTGTGTGCACTCTGTGTGTGAACTGTCTGTGTGAATGAAGTATCTGTGTGCACTCTGTGTGTGCACGATGTATCCATGTGTGCACTCTGTGTGTGCACTCTGTGTGTGCACTGTGTACCTCTGTTTGCACTGTGTGTGCGTCCACAGCTCATGTGTGAGCGCTCCCTGTGTCACGGAGAGCTGGAAGCCAAAAGGCTGAGGCTCAGCCCGAGGCAGGTCCTGCAGGAGCTTGGCAAACAGGGACAGCACGATGGGGACACAGCTGGCACCCAGTGCCCCCCATCACTGGGGCAGGGGGTGCCCGGGGCTGCCGTGGTCGAGCCGAGGTCCCCAGCTCTGCCCACAGTCCATTGTGCAGGAGGAGGAGGAGGAAGGAGACATGGCGGGGAAGGGCTGGCAGGGAAGAGCTCCGGGCTCCGATGGGGACCTGCTCACCCACCCGTGGGACACACGTGGGTGCCGTGGTGTGGCACCAGCCAGGCGAAGGCTCTTTACCCACCGTGCCTCCCGCTTCCCTGTGAATTCCAGCTCGGGAACACAGCTCAGCCCGCGGGGAAGCGCCGCTCTCCAGCTAACAGGATTTTCCGCCGAGGCGTATTTTTATTTCCTCCCTCCAGCGGGGCACCGTTTGCAGTGAAAACAACTCCAGAGGGTCTGGAATGAGTTAAAATCCACCTCGAGCACCCCTGTGAGTGCTGTGGCTGCAAGTGTCCCGCTTCCGTGTTTCTTGGGGAGAAGGAACTTGCTCCCCCGTTGTGCACCCAGAGGGTTCGGTGTGGTTTGGGGCAGGGGCTGGTTTGGGGCAGGGGCTGAGAGCCCTCCCTGCTCTAGGGGTGTAAATGGTTCGTCAAGAATTGCATGTTTGGCAGCAAAGGGAAAATGTCTTAGAGATTGTCCAAATCCTGGGGCAGGTGTTGTGCCGGTGCAGTTATAATTCTTTGTGTTATAATTTAATTAAGATACTGGAGAGGCAGAGCAAAATAGGTTCCTTTCAACACAAACTATTTCATGAAAATCTTAATTCTGAGCAGCACCACAAACCCAATTTTTGCCTTCGCTTGCTCTTGCTGTTTAGTATTTGAAGCTTTCAAAACATGCTGGGTTTCGTTTGCCTTAGTTTGGCACATCTGGAGGGATGGTCTTTGAATTAGTGATTCTTATTCACAGTTGAGTTGCTGAATGTAAAAATAAGCCCTGTAAGGTCTCAGGGGGTGGAGAATACACCGGGTCTGTGTGGGGGATGCAGAGGGGCTGCCCTCATGCTGTGGAGTGCAGTTCCTTTCACAATAAGCTGACTCCTGTGTTGCTGCTCCCTTGGCTTCAAAAGCTACTTCGAGAACGTTCAAAGTAGGTTTTTTTCTTTTTTAATGGCTGGTCCAACTGTATTTTTAAGGAATGGAAGGTTTTCCTGCAGCGCTGTGGTGGTTGTTAAGGGATGTCCTGCCCGTGGTGTGTGTTGTGTGTCAGTGATGCTGATACACTTGATGTTTATATTTTATGTGGTGCCAGCCTCTGGCATCTTCAGCTTTGTTTCTGGGATGGTTCTGGCTGTTGGGTGTGATTCAGAAGGCAGTGGGGTCCTTTGCATATCTCTGCTGCCATGGCCTTAATAAAGAAGGTGAGGATTTTCTAGGATTCCCGTGGACAAACATAATCTGCTGTGGATGGTAAATATCAGGATAAACATAGCGCTTCTTACCTTGAAAACTCAAATTAGAGCCTTATGAAACAGAGGGAGGGATGATTATTTTCCCCCTAACATAAACACATTCATTATTTCCTGTATCAGTTTAGATTAGGAGAATGGGAATTACCTGTGTTTTCATCTGATCTCACAGTTGCAATTTAAAACAAATGAGATTATCGGAAGCCAAGTGTTTGCAGGGAAAGCAACACTCCCGAGGAGGGAGAACTCTCCTCTGCCTGTTTCCAAACACCTTATGTTCCCAAAGCCTAAAAAATGCCTCAGACAATGATACTCCAAACCTACAGCTCCTGGCTCTGGTTTCTCCCTGCCAACTGTCCGTGCTCCGCATGAGCGGCCGCAGGATTTTTCACTTGACAGCGTTTGATTTTTCAAAAGGTGGTAAAACATCTCTTTCCTGACGCCCCATTTACTGCTTGGTGAGCAGATATTTGAATGGAGGGGAGGTGGGGATGTGGCTTCTCTAGTGAGCAGCCAACCACCTATACAAATTCATTCATTAGCCATCAAAGTGTTGCTGTGCTGGGATAGCTTGCAGGGATGTTGAGATGCTCCGTGTGCTTTGATGTGTTGATGGAAGGATGATGATGATGATGTGAATGTGGTGTGTAATGTGCTGGAATGAAGTTCTGTGTGCACAGGATTGCTGATGAAAGGCAGTGGCTCTGTGCTTGCTTAGCATCTCAAAGGAATCTTGGAGTTTTGGGGTCAGCAAGTGAACCTCTGGCTCTTCATCCTCAGGGCAGTCAAGTGGAGGTGTTGGCTGTGTGTCCACAATATCTGGCCAGGAGTTTCTCCTCAGACACCTTTCCCTGTGCTCTCCAATGAGGAGCGTGTGCTGAGAGCTCTTCATTTGGGGGGACTGTGTCAGTAGCTGTTCCACTGCAGTGTGGGTTTTTCTTCAGCCCCTTATTGCCATGTTGCACCTATTTATGGGAGAGAGCACGAGAAGCCAGTGATCCTCAGAGATCCTGTGTCTGTGGTGTGTGGGAAAGCTCTGGCTCTCCCCAGGTATCTGGGTGAGGGATCCTTGCTCCTGATGGGAGCTTCCCATCCTGCTGTGGATGGAGGCATGTGTGGGACTGCAGTGGGGAGCTGGAGTTGGGTGCCACACTGGGTCAGTGCCTGGGCTTGCTGGAGCTGCTTTGACATCCCTGGGAGTAAGCTGTGCTGAATCAGAGGTGTTGGTTTAATAGGGGAGCTTGAGGGCCCTGCAGCAGCCCTATGGATGCACATCATTTCCTACCATAAACCTTATTTTGTGCTTTTAAACAATTTGCCTTCTCCCTACCCATGGCTCTCCTCGTGCAACTTTCCTGGAGCGTTAAGAAATGGCAGCTACTCGGGTTGTTCAGGCTCCAAGCTGTGTTTGTTGCTGTCCTGCATCTCTCTGGGGAAGCTCCAGAGAGCTTTGCATCGGGAGTGGAAATTGTGCCCTGGGCTGGGGGATCTTTTGCAATGATTGTTCTGCTTTCTTGGTGCTTGGCTTTAGCTGTAATCCTGTGTAGATTAAACAGAGGGCTGTACGTAAAGATTTCCCTTTATGTGTCTCATCTACTACTGTTTTGATGGGTATTGCGGGTCCTTAAGTTGCACAGAACTGTAGGATGCTGCAGAGCGGGGATTTATCTCTGTCCATCGCATGGATTAGGTAGGAATGGTCATGGCTTGTACTTAATCCAGATTAATATTATTAGTTTCTTTACGTTCAGTCGGTTGTTTACGCTTGTTTTTCTGTTTATGTGCATTTCTGCTTGTGTAATTCCGCTCACATTGTGTACTGGAAGCAAATGCTTTTAATTTGTCCGTGTAGATGAATTAAATCTCCTTTTTTTTTTTTTTTTTTTTTTAAAATGAAGCAGTTCCACAGAGAGAAAAATTGTGTGGGCTTGGAGGGGTGTGTTCAGGCAATTGGACTCTTCCAGGGCACGCTCCTGCAGACCCTGCTGCATTTCTGATCCGGGCTTTTTAAACAAATTCCCATGCCAGCCTGCTTTAGCTGCCGTGCTCGGAGCAAACGTCGACAGCAGCGGGTTGCAATTCATAATTTATAAAGTCTCCCAGCACTTGAACTCTGGTGCCTTTGGAGGGGACCGAGGATTTTGTAGCTCCCTGATCTCGGTGCAGAGCCTGAAAGGCGTGGGAAGAAGAGCAGTGTTCCTCCTTGCAGGTGGTGGGTGAGCTCTGCCGTGGCCACGGAGTTCCTTCCCACACGTGCGTTTTTGGGGAGCAGCCCAGTCCATCTGCTGGTGAGCGTGAGTGCCATGGGATGTCACACCATGGAATAACCCTCCTTGGCTGCCTGAGGAAACCTGGAGCCCAGAGCTCAGGAGGAACCTTCTCTCTGCCCAAACCAAGCCCTCCTCACAGGGCTCAGCTCAGCCTGGGTGGTACCTGCAGCAAACACACCGTGGCTGGAGCCTGGGAATGGGAGCAGGTTTGGAGCAGCAGCAGCAGCAGAATTGGGCCAATTAGCTCTTTCTGTGGAAAGCACAATTCCTTTGAACCCGTGGGTCACCCGTTGTTGTGGGCTGATTATTCCCCCCCTTCCCCGCCCCACGTAACGCGTGTGTGTGAGAGAGATAATTAAAAGCTTTTAGTTAAATAAATAACTAAGCTGCTCACGTGGCTTTATAGTAGAATGGCAGAGCCAAAGCCTTGGAGGTGGAAGATGGTGCGTGCTGCTGCTGGTCCTGCAGCATCTCCCACCTTGCCATGCTTGAGTGGGCTCGGAGTGTGAGTCCAGATGGACTTTCCCCCCCCTCAGGGCTCGTGTTTCAGTGAATATCAGAGTGAGCTGGGCCTGAGTGGGGACAGACCCATCCCATTGTGTCCAGTGCCCTGGGCTGTGTTTATTCAAACTCTGCTCTGAAGGCAGGATTAATAATTCCCGCCCGGATCCATCTGTGGTGCCTGAGCAAATGAATCAAAAGCACGAGCTGGTCTGTACAATTCTCTGGATGCTCTGGAAGAGCTTGAAGGGTGGTTTGGTTTTATGCCTCTGACACAGACCATGGTGCAGAGTTTCATATTCCAGCCCCTGTTTCTGCCTCTGGGGGCTGCCCCTCAGTGCCTCGAGCCAGGCACTTGGAAAATGAGGAACATGCAGCTGGTGACCATTCCTGGGGAGTTTTAGGAGTCATTTGTCACTGGGCAGGGGCTGGTTTGTGGAAGGGTAAAGATCTTTCAGGTCCAGCTTAGCTGGCCTAGCCAGGAAATGTTTCTCCTTCTGCAGCTCTGCTTTGCTGCTGCCTTCCAGTTCCTGAAACAATGGATAAGAGGGTCCTACAGCCAACGTCATGGAATATCCTGAGTTGGAAAGGACCTACAAGGATCATCCAGTCCAGCTCTGGCCCTGCACAGACACCCCAACAATCCCCCCCTGTGCCCCAGAGCATCATCCAAGCCCTCCTGCAGCTCTGGCAGCCTCGGGGCCGTGCCCACTGCCCTGGGGAGCCTGGGCAGTGCCCACCACCCTCTGGGGGAAAAACCTTTTCCTGAGATCCAGCCTAAACATGTATCCCTGATTTCCCCTCTTAAGCTGAGCTACCATCCTCCCTGGACAAGGGAGCCCTCCTGTTCATCATGTAATTGGAAACTCAGCTGCTCATTTTGTCTGAAAAGTCTTAAAATTCAGCATTAGGGCAGAGTTTTCTGTCCTAAACACCTGTTTTACAACTGTTGGTTGGCAGTGATTGCCAGGCAGGATGGAAATTGTGGGTTAAAGTTGTGTGGGAGTTGTTGGTGTGAAGTGAAGAAAAAAAAAAAGTCACCTAACCAGCATCTTTCTTTCTCCTGTGTGTGTAGGGGTAAGAAAAAGGCCATTTATCATGTAAATATGTCCTGACACAGGCTAAAGGCAGAGCATGTGCTCCCAGGCTGCTTGTAGGAGGAATGGGTCACATCCCATACAAGAAAACATGGTTTTTAGGATTCAGTGGCAAGTATTAAAATTTAAACAGTGAGAATCCAGGTGGGATGAGTATTTGGCACTTCCCTGGTGTCCCTCCATCCCTCCCAAGGATGTCCCTCCCTCCCAGGGAGTACCAGCACTGCATCCATGTCCCTCCATCCCTCCTGGGATTGGTGCTGGTGGCTGATATCGCTGCTCTTTTATCTCCCACTGCCAACTTGAAAGTGAGTGTGTGTGGTGAGCAGCTTGTGAGAGTCTTGGTGAATAAGCAGATCAAACAGCAATGTGATAATCTTGGTGGGCTGCTGGTCCAGCTGCTGGAATAACTTTCATCTGGGACAATTTGGGAGCGTTTGGGGCTTGAGAAGGAATCCCCCTGCAGAGAAAATGCCCATTTTCAGCTGTTTGTACATAGCTCTAGTCAAAAAGGTTTAAGGACCCCTACACTTTCTTGGAGGAAATGGGGATGAGAAAGTATTTTGGGAGGAAAAATGAGGGGCTGCTTTTCTGTGGATTTTCATGTGCAGCCAGGCACCCTTAGGTGTTTAAATGTGATGGAGAAGAGCCTTGCAGACACGTGGCTTTGCTGACCTCATCACACAGATGAGCTGGCTTTGTTCTCCAGGGGGTTCTGAACAATCATTTCATATTGTAGGGGACCCTGGAGAAGGGGTTTATGTGGATTGGGAGTGACTCCATCACCATGGGAAGGGTGTGCTGGAGATAGCAGGGAAATGGCCACGTGCTGAACTCCCCTGATAGCTCTTCCAGCGTGTGTTGCTGGAGGAAATACTTTCTTCAAACTTCTGGAGTTTTTTGCTGTTGTTGTAACTGCTGCTTGTTATTTCCATCCTGTCCACCTAGATGCTGCCTTCAAAAAAACACTTCCTTTGTTTATGGCTGGCTGTATCACTTTGTTTGCTCCCTCCTGTCTCTGCACTTCCCTTCCCTCCCCCAGCAAACGGTGGAATAAAGCTGGGGTGTGATGATGAGGTCAGAGCAGTGTCGTGCCCATCCTGGTGCAGGATCCCATCCCTCCCTTCTCTGCAGTGAGGTTTGGGATCCTCACTGAGGTTTGAATACCCCCTTGATAACGAGAACTGAAGGGACTTGCAGTGTCTGAGCGTGTTCGTGTCAAAAAATGGCATTTCTCCTCCCTTACACACCAGAGCAGGTTTTTTTCTATTTTATTTTGTTCTGAAGTGAGATGCTTTGAGTGGCTGGTATTTCCCATCCCCTCAGTTTTGAGGCACCAGTGTAGAAATCTTCCTCTTCTTGGTTCAGGTGCTCTTTCTCCCCCCTGCAAACACCCTTCAGGTGCTGGTGGGGAAACCAGCAGTGACATGGACAGTGTCAGTGGTTCACATTTCACAGCTGCTGCTCTTGGCTTATTTAAAAATGATGATTGAGTCTCTTCATGTGCCCTGATGCTGACAAATGGTGATATTCCTTTTGCAGAGATGTGGTTTATTAAAAAAGGAGTTCCTCGTTGCATGATGAATCGAGAGGGAGAGCTGGGGGGAACTGCATCTCTTGGAGTGACGTGCCTTTGTGCCTTCAGAGGAGGAATGGGAGCACATAATGGACATGAGGGATGAGTTGGGCAAGGAAAGGAGGCTTGCAATTACTGAGAAATTTGGTATTTCACTGTGATGGTTTTCTTGCAGGTTTCTTTCTTTTTATAACTGAGCTGGACTCTCCAGCAGGAGCATTGCTTGAGGATCACACTGGTGGGGTTTGATCCAGCACATCTGGGAGTGCACATACATTGCATTACGTACAACACATGCAAATGCAGTGGAATTAAACCTTTTTGTACCTTTTTTGAGATATCTGAGCTGCATCTCTGCTGGTGACAAGGGTCCCTGCAAACACAGGTGAAGGCAGAGGTGCCCCTGGGTCACAAGGTGTGTGTGGAGCTCATCAGGGTCTGATTGAGGTACCAACCTGATTGCAGGCTCTGTTTGCTGGGGGAATTGGTTGTACATTAACTATTTCTCATGATTTCTCAGCACAAACTGTTGTAAATCACTCCCATGGTAGGAACAGATGCAAAAAGCCCTCAGCCCTGTGCAGCGGGACCAGCTCCTGCCTGTATTTGACAATACAATTATAAGGAAACAAACAACTCTGCCCTTTTGATGTGTTAACTATAAAACCAGCTGAAAAGTTGTTGATAGATTGTGTTTGTTTTGGAAACAGCTTAACCTTCTGAAACTTCTGACTGTGGCAGAAAATCAAGGAGTGGTGACTTATACTGAAACTGAGGTTTAATTAATTGTAACTCTTGTAGCACTTGAGCTTTGCCACTAGAAAAACATCTTAGGACAGGTGAAGAACATTTGTTTTTTTTATTAAAACACCTGTTCTAATAGATTTTCTAGCTGAGTGGAGGGAGGTGCAGCTGTGTGAGGTTTGTGGGTGGGTTGTTCCTGTGCTACCTCAAGGGTCTGCTCGTGTTTTTCCTCCTCATCCCCTTCAGCACAAAACACTCCCTGAGAAAATATTTTGAGGCATTTACAGAAAACAAGCGGAGGGAGAAAATCACAAGCCTCTCTGTTGGAAAACATCATCAGAGCTTTGCTAATGGAGCAGCAGCATTTGGGATTTTGGCTGCTCCCCACGACGCCGAGCGTCAGCCAGACCCAGCAGCCTCTGAGTTCCACATCTCCAGAGGAAACAACAACTGGGGGACGTGCAGTTTTTGTCTGTTTTCCCAAATTAATCTCCTGGAATTGCATTCCCACCCATGGCCCAGTCACAAGGTGTTTCATGGGCGCAGCAGTTCAGGTGTTGCGACTCAGAGATGTCTGGGGGTGAGTCATTATTGCTCAGGATGGGGCAGGTTTGGTGAAAACAACCTGGGAGATCCCCAGGCTTTGCTGATTCCCAGACACAAAAAGAGCCCAGACCTCTTGGTATCAGCAGCAATGAGCTCTTTGATGGTGCTTTGGGAAATATGCTTGAAATTTGTTGCTGTGTTTTAAAGAAAAATATGTCTTTGCCGCTCCGAGCGGTGAATTATAATTTATTTTTTTTTTTAAATGCAAATTGGAAAAAAATGCAAATTGGGAAAAAAAATTCAGCTTGGAGCTGTGCAGATATTTGATTTTCAAGTTGATAATTTGTCACACAAGTAATGAGCCAATGTGGTACCCAGCACAGTCCCTTATGGCTTTTGCAGTGATCATGTATATGATCTGCACTTACTGTGGGGAAAAAGGGATGTGGCACTTGCATTTTCGTAGGAGGACTGTCTTTTTGAGGTGAATCCCTGTAAATGGGGATGTGTGTGTTTCATCTGAAATCCCACATGCACCCAGCTGCTATTAATGCAGTGTTTGGGATAGGGCACCTGCAGCAGCCATTCCTGATTTCCCAATGGCACCAACGTGTTTGTGCTTGTGTAGCATCTTCCTCTTTGAAACCAGGCTGCGAGTTGGGTTGGCTGCTTAAAGTGATCTCCTTTTGTGAAGCAGCAGCTCGCTGGGTGACCACTAATTGAGTTAATTGCTGCCCTTAATATGAAATACATTGTGGCTTAGTTAGAAGGCACATTCTGCTGTCCCACAGTGCATGAGTGATGCAGTTCCAGGCATGGGACATGTCCCTGGGCTTGGTCCTGATGGGAGCAGCTCGTGCCACCACGGAGCTCCCTGTTGATGCTCCAGAGGCATCTCCAAGCCCTGCTGGAGTTATCCACCTTTTCATTTTGTCTGTGGAAATCTAGCACTGACCTGCTGTTGTGAAGACTGAGTTCTGCAGGGCTCTTGGTGAAAGTGCTCTGCACCACACAAACCCGCATTTTGAGCAAAAAAAATCCAATATTCCATAAAAAGTGGGTAGATAATCGTGGCAAAGTGCTGTGTCCTTCTGGCCTGTCGCTTTTTCACACAGTGGCACTGCATCAGCACATTGTGCAAGAGAGATCTATTTGTAGAAAGGAAAAGAAGAGGCCAAAGTTTAGGGGATCTTTCTCAAAATCCTCCAGGAGGATGTCTTGCACCAGGGACATTATTAAATCTGAGCAATGTGAGTTGCAAAATAACTTCTTGCTCTGCTGTCTACAGATGCCAGGGGGCATTCCATGCCATTCCCAAAGGCTCCCACTGTGCTCCTGTGTCCCTGGGATGTGCCACAGGGAATTGTTTTGGGTCTTGACCTCTCAGGTCTGATGTTAATGCCTGAAAAGCTCAGGTCGTGGTATAAAGTAACCTGTGCTTGGAGAATGATGCTTTTCAGGTGCCTTTTTTGTGTGCTGGGGAGTTTGGGGTCTCCACCCTCCTTTTCTGAGTGGTTTTGCAAAGGCACTTTAAACTCCCATGCCTTTACACAGTGCTGGCTGTTGTTACTGATGTGTGCCCCACATCCCCTGAGTTACCATCCCAGTCCTGAACTGGTGCTGTGCTTTGTCAAATCTCAAAGGGAAAACCGGCCATTTAATGCCGTGGATGCAGGGGGAATCTGAGAGGGGCTGAGATCTGAGCATTGAGGCTGCAATGATGCCTTTCCACCAAACCTCCTCTTCGTGCTCAGGGCTCTTATTCCACCTCTGAGACCAGGAATCTCTGTCTCTTCTCCCAGAGGAGAGGCTGCTCCTGGATGCCAGCAGGTTTGAAGCTCCCATCTCCAGCCTTGTGCGCTGGGTACTCTGTAATTAATGTCTGCTCTGGAGCTCTGAGTAATTGGGAGCAGTAATTGGATGGTAGCTTAAGAGCAGGAGCGTGGTTAAATAAACCAAGCAGGCTTGCAGCTGTAATGTCAGCAGGTAAAACTCCTGGGGAACAGCAAATCCACATGGCAGTGACGGGCGAGGTCCGTGCTCAACGCAGGCGCTCCAGAGCAAAGGCAGCCACCCGGAGCCAGCAGAGCAGGGCACTCCTGCCCTCCTGCCCTGCGTGCTGAAGAGGGGACACAACCTGGTAAGGCAGATATTTTTGAAGCATCTCCCGTGTTCAGGAGTGAAGGAATGAAATGCTCTTGCTGTGGAGTTGTAGTTCACTTCTGAAGAGTTTTTGCGGCTTGTTTGCTCAGGGAGCTGGGGCGAGCTCAGGCTGTGCAGGGATGCCCAGCTCATTGCATTGTTTCTGTCTTTGTTTTTGCTTTTTATTCTTAAACCACACTTCTTGCCACTGCAAAGGCTGCAAAAACCAACCTGCTTTCTGCAGCTGGTGTGGCATTTCTCTGCTCTCATTCTCCATATGCCCTGCTCAGGAGGTGCCTGGGAGCGAGCTGCACCCTCTCAGGCCTTGTGTGCTTGTACAGTGTTTTCACCTTACAGAGGAACTGGCAACCACTTACCTCCAGCTCCTGTGTATGGAAAGAGAACCTGAAGGAAGTGCAAATGAAGTGGTTTAAGAGTGTATTTATTGGAGGAGCAAAGAGCTGGTTTGGCAGAGCCCCCTGGCCGGGGCGCCCGGGTGAGCTCACCGGTGCTTTTTTGCTCTCTCCACTCTTTTCTCCCCGGTCTCGTTTGAAGGGTCTTCTCATGGCAGTTTTAACCCGAACAATGATATCACCAGAGCTTGCAGAAAAGAGGATTTGTGTGGCATTTTATTCCCTTGTGCTGCATGAATGTGGATCTCAGCAATATTGTTGTGTGGCTCCTGCTGTCAGCAGCACAGTGAAAAGAGCGGCTCACTTGTCTGGAATTGGGACTGTGGGACTCACAGCCCTTTAGCAGCATAATTTGAGCTGGGGCTCTCCTTTTAGTCTTCAGTACTGGGTGCTGGGCAACACCAGTAGGTTTTTTAGTCCAAAATGCTGAGGGTAATGTGGTTTATTCTTAATTTTCTGTTGGTTTTGGTACTTCATAAATGCCCAAGCCATGCTGAGACCCTGTGAGTCTGCAGAGCTTTCAGCTGGATGAAGCTCTGTTGGGCTCAATGAGGCTTCAGCTGTGCATGAGGCAATTGCACAACTGGGATTTAAATATAAAAAAGGGAAAAATAAGCAAAGCTTCTCCAAAAAAACATGTGGCTGTTCCTCCCTCTGCTATATTGTCGGGGAGGGGGGTGTGCACACACACATGCACACACTTTGAATAGAGTAAGGATTATTTTGAGACCTAACTCATAAAATAAGTATCAATGGGATGCTAAATTGTGTACACAAGGCCAACAGCTTATCCAGAAAGCACCACTGGCCCCAGCTACAATTTATTTTAACAGGGAGGAGATTTAACCCAGCTGCTGTTTTCTGCATATGCTTTATCCCTGCTAAAGGAAATACTCGGCCTTTAATGGCTTTTCACTTGGATTCAAATATTGCAGTGTTTAAACAGTTGGGAGGTGTTTGCTCTTGTCTTCTCAGCTGGTTGGTGGCCAGCAGTGTCCTGGCAGTGCCATGGCAGGTGTGTGTGGGCACTGGTGGGAGGGCAGAAAGCTGGTTTACAACTTCCCAGTTGGTGCCCCAGTTTCCCCAGTGCACAGGCCTGCCTGTCTCCATGCCCAGGCTCCCTTTAATGCCCTTGGGGGTGTTAAGCTTCTCCCAGTGTGGTTTTAATGCAGGATGAAAGGGAGAAGGATGGAGAGAAAGCTGTGAGTGGGTGGGGAAGGGGGTCCTGGGCAGCCCCTGGGAATGGGGAGAGGGTAGGAGGGGACTGAGGGGTGGTGGAAGGGAGAGAGGTGTAGTGCAGCTGGACAGGGGAGTGGGAGAGATCCTTCTGGTGCGTGTTGTCCATGTTTCTCCTGGGTGGAGCTGTGTTTGGATCAGCAGGATTAAGTGTGGCTGGAGGGGGAGGTGTTGTGGTGCTTTGTTCCCAAACCCAAGGAGCACCAGTGTGAGACTCAGGGCTAACACTGTCCTGCTGTGCTGGGTGCCAAAGGTGGGCGTTGAAGAAGTCAAAAATACCTCTTGAGAGCTGGTGAAACGTGGCATTGCTGCTGTTTGTTCAGTGAAATCACAACCCACAACACCCTCCCACACCAACCCATCCAGCGCAGAAAGGAGGGCGGCAACCGAAAATATGAGCAAACAGCCCCTGGATGTGGGTGCAAAGTGCGTTTCTGACCCCTCCCTGCAGAGCTGAGCGTGAGCACAACTTCCTTTTCCTCTTTCTAGACTGAAGAAAGCAATATTTGTGCACATTTCCTCCATGCAAATGATTGCAGTGACCCTGGCCTGGTGGCAGAGCTGAGCAGAGGGTGCTGTGGGGACCAGCACAGATCCTTCCTTGGGTCTCCAGCACTGAGAGAGACCTCACAATACCATCTCATCTTCCATCCCATTTTTGAATCAATGCTTTCCCTTCCCCCCAGCATGGTGTTTAATACCCTGCTCACTCTTTTCCTCCTGCTGCTAGGCCGTGCTGGAGCTCAGCTGCCGTGTCCTGGTGAGCTGGTCCTGAGAGGATTGCTCTTTTCTGCTCTAAACTTCTGTAAACCTCAGCCTGCCAGTGGTTTACTCCATGCTGGAGTTGCCTAAATCCTGCCAGAGGAGCAGGTGATTGTTTAATGGACATGGCATTCCCGAGCTGTGTGTCTTGTTCAAGCATCCAGAACGTCGTGGTGTTCTTCTCCCCGCTGGTGACAGTGTGGCAGTGACAGAGGTTTTGATTCCAAGCCGTCCCCACTGGAAATGGGTGTTTGGAAATGTGTTGCATCAGATGTGTCAATGGATGTAATTAAGGAATGAAGTCTGCTGCACACCCCTAATTAAGGGGATTAAGAGCTAAAGCTGCCTGATTTCACTGCTGGGTGGAAAAAAACAAACAGACACAACTGGTGGAAGCGGCTGGAGGGGGAGTTTTGGGTGGGGGGTTCTGCTGCCAGAGGGAGCAGCTCTGGGAGGTGACAGGACTGACCTGCTCTGCGATGTGTCCAGAGCTGACTGCTGAGCACAGAAGGTATTTATTTGCTGCTTCACACCCCCTCCAGTTTGGTTCCTCTTCCTGGTGGGTGTGGGAGGATTTTCATCCCCCACCCTGTGGCTGTGGCCACGGTGGGGTGACAGTCGTGTCACCCCACGGTGGTTTGGTGTCTCCCCACTCATTACCAGCACCAGCTCTTGGCTGTTTTGGGGTGATGCTGTGGGATCTCATGTAGAAGCAGAAGTGAGGGGGGTGTGAGGTGCTGGAAACAGAGCAGAACCTTCAGGTATCCCTGAGCTGCTTTTGCCTGCACAAAACGGGCCAAATTGCACCAGATCTGGGGCAGTGAACATTGTGTAATGGAAATATTAGGAAGTTGTGCTCACTGGGGGCTTCCTGCTGGCCTTGCTAAGGGAATGAGTTGGCCATTTAGGGCTGGGGACTGCCAGGGATGTCTCCCTAATCCTGGCACTGATCTCCCATTGCTCATTTGGCTCTGGGAGGGTGTCAGTGCCGTGCAGGCTCCCTGAAGGGCTGCTGGGGAACATCCTCTGTGTGGGAGGCGTTTCAAAACCCGCTCTGATTTTCCAGGAACCTTCTTTGCTCTCCAGCTTGTGAAGCCACCCCAAGGGGAAGGGTGACTTTGGGGTCACTGAGTATCACAAGCAGGAAAAATGGGAAGAAACCCATCGCTGTGGAGGTGGTGTGAAGTGTCTGAGTGTGTGCCTGGGACATGCAGTGCCCTTTTCTGCTACATGGCACTGCATTCATGAGGGCAATGTCCTTCTGGGGCCCTGGTGGCACTTGAGTTTGTCCCAATCAAAGAGAGTCAGTACCTTGAGGCTTTGCAAGCAGCTTCTGACTCCTGGGCACCAGTGTTTGGGAAACCAGCTGAGGGACTAGTTTGCTGCCTGTTGGTTACCTGTGGACCATCTCTGTTGGGAACAAGGAACCAGGCTGGAATGGTGCTGGATGTGTGCCTGCTCTCCTTGGGCACAGGCAGGATTGTCCCCATGGGATGCTTTCCTGGGGATCCTGCAGAGTTTGGAATGAACTCATCACCTGCACTGTTTAACAGGATAAAAAAGAAAGAGGGGAGCTTTCTGGAGGAGCTCCCCTTCCTCCCACCCTCCCTCCTGTGCATGGTGCCCACAGAAGATGCTTTGCTGCTCCCAGGTTTGAGGCAAGGACAGCAGCATCCCAGTTTGCATTCCCCATTGCTGTGTGGCTCGGGGAGCTGCAGCCAGCTTGGAAGGGGCTGGTGGAGCTTGTGCTTCCACAGGCTCTGCTGATTTTGTTGGGGATTTCAGTTAGCTCTTAGTGGGCCCTAAAGCCAAGCTGCCTGGTCTTGTGAGTTTTCAGATGCTTGAAGGTTGGGTTCTCTCTGTCATACTGGGAGTTCAGAGCTTGAGGTTTGTGGTGGGAATGGATTTCTCCTTCTCTGTGTGGTGTTGCCTGTGATGCTGAGCCCTGAAAGTAGCAGAGACTTCAGGAAAGGATGATCCTTCCTGAAACTAAGCCTTGCCCCAGCTCAGGAGCAGCACAGGCTGCTGAGTGCTCATACCTGTGGTGGTTTGTACCCACCCAGTGAAATTCAGCCTCACAACCCTCCCTGCTCTCTAACTTATTGTTCCTGGGCTCCTCAGAGCTTTTACTGCCCCAGTCGTGTCTCCAGAGCCAGCAATGCTGGATCTGGGTCTTTCCAGGCTGGTGGATGCTGGGGAGGTCTCCTAGAGACGTAAGCTCGTGTGGCTTGGCCAGAAAATCAAGGATTGAGGCATTTAGTGGGTAATCTGCAGCTGGCCAGTGCCTTGCTGCACTCCTCTGTGGGGGTCATTAAACTTTAAAATGCAATGTTCAGGCTGATAATTACCGTAAAGGTAATTTTAGTCCCCTTGTCTTCACTGCTTGATGGTTGCAGTGATCACAGAAGAGCAAACCAGCTGGTACAACTCCTTAAAACTCACTAAAACAGCAACAAACCCACATTTCTGTGCCCCTGGGCAGACCCTGGCAGAGCTGGGTTAGTGTGGCCTGGGGCGTTCCTTGGCATTGAGTGTTTTTGGAGCGTTGGTGTCAGGAGGAGGAGGAGCAATGGTTGATTTACAGGGGAAAGGGTCTTGAAATCAGCTTAGGGCTGTGCAGTGTGAAGTTGTTCAAGTGTCCTTGACAGGTTGGGAGAGCTGGGGGGTTCACCTGGAGAAGAGAAGGCTCCAGGGAGAGCTGAGAGCCCCTTGCAGTGCCTAAAGGGGCTCCAGGAGAGCTGGAG
>JAWWEW010000060.1:131464-165745 GCA_035583185.1 Anabacerthia variegaticeps
TGCAGCACCCTGGTGGGATGGAGCCCATCCCTGGATTTGCTTCCCTGGGGTGCAGCACCCTGGTGGGATGGAGCCCATCCCTGGATTTGCTTCCCTGGGATGCAGCACCGTTTGCTCCCAGTGCTTTTGTGAACGCTGGTCCTGCTGTTTTTCCCTGCACAGATTTTTGGCCCCTGCTGGGTTTCTGTCCCCATGGGAGGCTGGTGGAGGGAGCAGCCCCCAGGATATTATCTGTACCATGCAGGTGCTGAGCTGCCCGTGGGGTGGGGACTGGTCTGGATGGATCCTTCCCTCCCTCCCTGCAGATACCACTGCTCTGGCTCAGAAGGGTGTTGGAGCAGCCTGCCAGGCTGAACCCCTCATGTGGGCAGGGGCTTTGGAGGTTTGCCACTGCCCAGGGAGCTCCATCAGCACTGTGTGTTTGAGACCAAACCTTGCTTTTGCTCTGACTTTGCTGAGGAGGGGAAGGGAGCCCCAAGGTTTGCTGCTTGCTACGGATTGGGAAACAACACTTGTATTCAGCTGGTGGTTTTCGTAGTGTTTTCAGCAAACTCCTGCCTTGGAACATGATGGGATGGTCTGTGAGCTTTGTTTTGCTGGCAGCCTGTGCCTGTGCCTCCCCATGGCTCTGTCCTGGGGCCAGCTGCTCCCAGATCCAGTGAGTTTCCCTTTAGGTCCCACATGGGCAGCCTTTCCAAACCCATTGCTGTAGACAAGGCTCCAGTGACAAGGACATGTTTTCATTTAAATTGCAGCACTTCCCCAATGAGCAAAGCCCATGAATTTCCGTGTTCCGTGGCATCCAGGAGGATTTTTGAGGATACAGGGGAGGAGCTCTCAGCTCCCCTTTGGTTGTAATGCACTTACTGCTCCATTTAGTCAGGTCATTTTATAAGCCCAGTCTTCAATTTGACATAAATGATTTGCTTTCAGCAGATGGTGAGCTACTATTTTTGCCCTCATTTAAATAGGAGAGCTGTATGAGAGCAGGAGATGGGAGAGGGGCACGGGGCTGCCGACGTGCAGTAGATTACCAGGGCTGCTCTGGTGAGAATTAAATCCAGGCAGTTGTAATGTGCCATCTGTGTTGTGCTGGGTGGTTTATTTTTCCCCTGTTCAATGAGGCTCCTGGAGGCTCCTGTTACCCTCCAGGTCAGGCTGAGTGACAGCATCCCTTTTGTTCAGGACCCAAAGTACCAGCACAGAAAGATGATGCACGTTAATTCTAAGAGAGGTTATAAATGTCAGCGCTAATTATTCCTCTAATAAAATTGATTAAATAAATTCTGGGCAATTCTGGTGCTTTAGAGTATTTTTAAGGTGGTTTGAATTTCTTACTTGAGGGGCTTATTTTATTGTACACGTGCACCAGGTCTTGACTGAACTGAATTTCCAGGCTGTGCTGTGTATTTTGAGCAGCATTCTGTGTAGTTTCTCTGGTGAGTTGTGTGCTTTTCACACGCACTGTGAAATGGGAAGGAACACATTTTAAAAAAAAAAAGCCAAAAAACCATCATGCTGTTGCTGAAACTATTTGATTTTTGCCTATTTTTAGCAGAAATTTCTTTCTTATCATTGGTCTCCAGCTCTTGCTGGAGCAGCAGCATTCGGAGAAGCCACTCATTTTTGGGTAGGAAGGTGAAGACAATTTGTCCCAGCACTGTGATCACCCTTATCTGGTGTTGGGCATCACTCTGAGACAGTTTGGCTTTCCAAGAACTGAACCTTCCCTGTGGACAGTCCTTTTTCTTCTCTCCCTGAAAGACTAACCCACTGGGAATCAAGTAAGTTATGATGTGAGCCATAAATAATTTTTCCAGGCTTGGAAGTGGGAATAAATTAGATTTATCATGGAATCACAGACTGGTTTGGGTTGGAAGGGACCTCAAAGCTCATCTCATTCCACCCCCTGCCATGGGCAGGGGCACCTTCCACCAGCCCAGGGTGCTCCAACCTGGCCTTGGACACTTCCAGGGATGGGGCAGCCACAGCTTCTCTGGGCAACCTGTGCCAGGGCCTGCCCACCCTCCCAGGGAAGGATTTCTTCCTAATTTTTAATTAACTCTGCCCTCTCTCAGGGTAGGTTCACTTCACTGTCACCACATTTATTTGAATGCCTCAATAAGAGGGACTGGAGCAGCTGACAGGTAGGAGAGGGTGAGAGACATGTATCTAAACATTCCTGTTTCTTTGAGCTGATGCCTTTGGAGAGGAGATTTATGGGCTTCCCTCTTCCAGCATTCCCAGGGAGGTCCAGACCCTCCTCTGGGGGCTGCTCTGCTGCTGGTGGAGGGGATGGTGGTGGTGGGAGATCCACCTGTGGTGAAAGTGTCCCCATTGGGGCAAAGCCTGTTTGCTGCTCTGAGACTTAACTCCCTTTTCTTCAGGTTGCTTCTCGTTGACAAAGCCTTCCTGTCTGCAGGATGTTCTTAACCTTAAAAAATATTTCAATAGAAATGCATGATTGTACTCTTTTCAGGTGAGAGTTTTACTCTGAAATCTCTCTGTGATCATATCTGAGTTTTGGTGTGTTTTGCTCGTTTCTGTAATGTTGAACACTTTCTCTACACCAGACTAGTGCAGAGCCTGCTTTTTACAGGCTGTCTGGCACCAAACCTTCAGCCTCTACCCAAAAACCCCCCAAGGCAGTGTTGACAGGGGTGGCAGCTCAGAGCAGGAGGTGAGCAGCACTCCCACAAGAGCAGAGCATCCTCCAGCATCCAGGGAGCTCCAGAGGCACCTGCAGGCTCAGCCTCGTGGGGTAGTGAAGGGAAGACAACTTGAATTTAAGGAGAAACCTGCTTGTGGTTTGGCTGTGGGTGGTGCTTTCTCCAGAGGATGGGTTGGAGAGCAGTGGAGTGGGAACCTTGTTCTTTGTGTCAGCTCTGCTGTGGGCTGGGGTGGAAACAAAACACCACTTGGCAAACCCAGCAAAGGTGCTTCTTGTCTTGGGGAATCACAGAATCACAGACTGCTTCGGGCTGGAAGGGGCCTTAAAGCCCATCTCATTCCACCCCTTTGCCATGGGTTACATTATTGACTCACAAATCAGTTTGTTTTTGAGGGGAAAACCTTTTCTGAGCTTAAAACTTCCCGGGGAGGGTTGAGCCATGGGCCTGGATGGGAGCTCAGGGTCTGAGCAGGAGGATGTTTTGCTGCACCCAGTGAGTTATTGGTGCTGGCAGCTATGAAATGTTTATTGGAAGGGCAGGGCTCCTACGTGCCCATCTCCTCATCCCCAGCCTGGCTCCCGAGGGATGCAGGAGAGACAAAGGCGTGTTGAAGGCAAGGAGATGTTTTCTCATCACCAGCAAGACCCACCTTTCTACAGCAGGAAAGGTCCGTGACTGCGGCTTTGAAATGTAAACAAGTAAACAGTCCTTGTTCCAGAATTGTTGGTGTTTAAAGAGAGAAAAGTACATCCAGAGGAAATGTTCCTTTGTGGACTGTCCCTCTGCTTTCCTGTGCCTGATAAGAGCTGTGCCCTCCCCACCGTCATCATCTCCAAAGCCTCCTTTCTGCCTTTCTAGTTTGGAGAGTGACGGCGTGTCTGATGTTGGGTGTTTTGATAAGGATTCCTACAAATGTGTTTGTTCCAAACAAACCCAGTGGGAAGCGACTCCAAAGCAGGCTGCTCCTGCAGCTGGTGCCAGAGGGAGCTCACTGGCAGTGTGTGATCCTGGTGGGATGGGCATCCATCCCCATCTGTGCCAGGACAGTGGGAGCTGTGCCCTGGGACTTGGCCGTGGTGAGCCTGTCCTGCCTCGTGGGCTCAGGGCAATGGGGGTTTGGTAGCCTTTGCCCCCTCCCCTGCCTTGTGGCATCCCCAGGAGTGCTTGGAGAGCTGTTGAGAGCAGGAATTGGCTCTGTGGGGCTGGGGGCACTGCAGGTGGTGTTCTTGGAGAGCTGTTGAGAGCAGGAATTGGCTCTGTGGGGCTGGGGGCACTGCAGGTGGAGCCATGTGCTGCTAACAGGGCCAGCAGCACCCCTGGCAAGGGTGGCAGGAGGGAGGAAAGCAGAAGAGCTGCAGGGACAAGGCACACACTTACTGCCATCTGCAAACTGGGCACATCTGGGCACATCTGGGTTTTGCCACTCTATTTGCAGCATCCCTGGTTCACTGGTTGCCTGTGGGTGCTGGTGCAGGGATGTCTGTTCCCTTGGTTGGAAGCTGCTGTTTCAGTGGGTTCTGCTGCTCTTTGGGTTTGGAAAACCCCCAGGAAAACCAGCTCCTGGCCCTGCACAGACACCCCAGCAATCCCACCCTGTGCCCCAGAGCATCATCCAAACCCTCCTGGGGCTCTGGGGAGCTTGTTCAGTGCCCACCACCCTCTGGGGGAAGAACCTTTTCCTGACATCCCCCCTAACTCTGCCCTGACACAGATTCCAAGGATCCAGAGAGCCTGTCCTAAATCTGACACCCCTCCAATGGGAACACTGACCCAGTGGGTTCCACCCTTGCTTTTCCAAAAGCCTTCCTTGCAAAAAAAACCCACAAACAACCCAACCAAAAACCCAAACCAAGCCTTGTAACCTCAGGAACTTTGCACTGCTGGAGAAACAAATTCAGGGAAGGTCTCTGATGCTGCTCTGGTTTAACCACAGCGTTAGGAGTGATATTAAATGTTTGCATTAAATGCAAGGAAAGAGTCCTTTGGAGAGCTGGGAGGGCTTTCCTCTTTTCAGCACTCGGGTTCTTTTGGCAATCAGCATGAGTTACATGAAAATTGATGAACTCACTGATACGTAGGAGGGTGACATCTTGAAATGTTTCCTAATTTTAGGTCTGTATTTTGAGCAAATGTTTGTGCTGAGGCTCGGGCTGGGGGATTGAGCCATATTGGATTATTTGCTCTGTGTAAGCGCTGGCAATTTATTGCTGCAGATACATGTGATGCAACGCCCAAAGATTAGTTCTATCCCCTCTAAAGCATGATTATTTTGGGTCCTCTTTATACCTTAAATAGATATTCTTCTCATGTGATTTCCATCTTTTTGTGTCAACAGCCCAGGCTAAAGTTGAAATAAACATTGCATCAGTTTAATAGCACAGGCTCTGGGGGAATCTGCTCTTGTTTGGAAACCTTGCTGGTTTTATGTTTTTCCTGTGTACAATCCAAAGGTTCCATGAGTCCCAAAGCCTGCTTGGCTCTGCTGGACTGGTCTTGAGCAGATCAATTGTTGGTCAACACCAATGAGTCCTGTCTCCACCAGTGTGGTTTGGTGTGTTTGGAGCACAGAAGCCCAGAATGGTTTGAGTGGGAAGGGACCTCAAAGCCCATCCAGTGCCACTCCCTGCCATGGGCAGGGACACCTTCCACCAGCCCAGGGTGCTCCAACCTGGCCTTGGACACTTCCAGGGATCCAGGGGCAGCCACAGCTTCTCTGCCCAACCTGTGCCAGGCTCTGCCCACCCTCCCAGCCAGGAATTCCTTCCCAATATCCCATCTATCCCTGCCCTCTGGCAGTTTAAGCCATTTCCCTTGTACTGTCCCTCCATCCCTTGTCCCAGGTCCCTCAGCAGCTCTCCTGGAGCCCCTTTAGGCACTGGAAGGGGCTCCAGGTTCTCCCTGGTCCCATCTTTTCTCCAGGTGAAGCCCCCCCAACTTTCTCAGCGTTGTGCAAAGGGTGGGGACAAATACCAAGAGATGTTTCTATCAAAGCAAACCCTGGCAAAAAGAATGATTGTGCTCTTACTGACTTTGTAGGCTGGAGTTGGCAGGGCTTCAACTGAAGGCCATTCATTGAAGAGCTGGACTCGATCCTTGTGTGTCCCTTCCAACCCAGAACATTCTGGGATGCTGTTGCAGGGTGGTGTGACTGGTGAACGTGGTGTGTCTGTGCTCGTGGCTTGGCTTGGAACAGCCTTGAATGCTCCAAACCACCTCTTGGCTCAGCCCTTTTGCCCCTCTCTTGCAGCACCACCATGACCACAGAGAAGAGCCCAGCGGCCGACGCCGACAGCGCGGAGCAGCAGCAAGCCAAGGAGGAGGCAGGAGCTGCTGAAACACAGAAGCAGGAGGCTTCTCTGGAGGAAGGGGCTCAGCCAACACCAGAGGGGCAGGGCCAGAAGCAGAAGACCTCCAACGGGGACACCCCCACCCACGAGGAGCAGAGCAAGAAGGAACGTCGCACCTCCGAGGGCCGGGGCCTGTCCCGCCTCTTCTCCTCCTTCCTCAGGAGGCCCAAGTCTCAGGTGTCCGAAGAGGACAAGGACACTGATGCTCCTAAAGAGGCAGGAGGGGACCAGAAAGGATTAGGAGCCAGCCCTGATGAAGACATCCTGGTGAAAGCCCCCATTGCAGCTCCCGAGCCTGAGCTCAAAACTGACCCGTCGCTGGATCTCCATTCCCTGAGCAGTGCAGAAACACAGGTAAAGCACTCTGTTCCATGGCATGTGCTCCCTGCTGTCCTAAAAACATGTCTCTGTAGCCAGAACTATAAAAACTTCATCTCCCAGGCTGGTGAGCTTGACCAGAAAAGCTCATGAGATGCCCAAAAGGCTTTTCCTGGCTCCCTGTGTTCCATCATGTACATCCCACTCTTAATCCCTGCAAAGTTCCTGCTCTGGGAATTGTGCTCACACTTCACAGCATGACTTCAAATACCCTGTGGTGAGCCCTTGCCCTGCTGAGGTTGGGATGCCACCTCAGAATGAGGGTTCACTCTCACAGGGCTCCAATCCAGTGTTGGGATGTCCTTGCTGTGAGCAGGATGAAGGTGGGTCAGTGGCCTGAGGTGGAGGTTGTGAGAGGGTGTGGATTTGGGGAAGGGTTTCTTCAACCTCAAGGAGAGCAAGCACAGCATTTCAGGGGCTTGGTCATCTGCTCAGTCTGGGCTGGTGCTGAGCCTGCCAAATACAAATATTTTCTGCTTATGCATCATGCAGACAGGGATTTCTGCAGGCTCATGGGCTGAGCCCAGCTCCTGGTAGCTGTCTGCTGTCTGCTCTTCCCAGCTGGGGTCATTCGTCATGCAATATTTCAAGTTTTAAGATTTAAAGTAGAAATTGAGGCAGAGACCCCCCCAGGGAACATTCAGGGAGCTGCACATGGGTATTCATTTTGGGGCTGTTGGGTGTGTTGAGTGCCTTCTCTTACTCCTTGGGTAGTGGCAGCTCTGCTGCTCCTCAGCCTGGAGTTGGAGAAAGGGGTCCCTTCTTGCAGCCCAACCAAGCTGGGGGTGTTGCTGCAGTCCCAGAACAGGCAGGGGGAAATCTGCATTTCTTCCCCACTGCCCTAAGTTCTGAGTGGCTCCAGAGCAGTGTGAGGTACCACAAACTGAACTGGGGAGTGACACTTTACAAGTTCAAGCATTGCCAGTGAGCAGTGATTGCAAATCCACCCCCTTGACGTTCCAGAGTTGTAGAGGAGGTGGCAGGTAACACCTTTTGGTTTCTTTTCCCAAATTTCTGAGCCTGTGAAAACCATGGGATGGTCTCTGCTCATGTTTTGTACCTCTCAGGGTTGGGATTCGCAGGATGAGGGGGGAGCTGGATATTTTCATGCAGTTTCAGCCCAGAAATTGTATTTTCAAGAGAAAATCATTTCTGGAAGTGCCCAAGGCCAGGTTGGAGCAACCTGAGCTGATGGAAAGTGTCCCTGCCCATGCAGGGGGTGGAACTGTATGAGCTTTAAGATTCCTCCCAACCCAAACCACTCAGGGATGCTAAATACATGATTTCTTCCTCCATTTAACTTGGATTTACTGCTCCTGAGCACACATGAATGTTCACCCCAACCTTCCTTCACGGCCCATTCGCTTCACACGCAGCATTTGTGCCTTTTTTCCCCCCACCCCCAACCCCAGTTCTTATTTTAGATCCCTGTCAGTGGCTTCCTGGCCTGTGACACTCTGCAGATATTTGTGCTGTGGCAGCAGTTGGGAGGTGCTGCAGTTTGATAAATGCTGACCGACGGGCATTGGGAGCTCGCAGTGATTCCCTGCTCCCGACTGTCCTGCTTGTGCTGGAGCAGAAATCAGCAGCTTGTGCATGTTATTTCCTTTTTAAATACCTCTGTGCACTTGGGTCTGGGTGTGATTTCATGAGATGTGATGGCTCCAGCAGACAGGGTTTAGCTCTTCCCCTGCTGCATCCAGTGCTCCTCAGAGCCTCCTGTGAACTCGTTTAACCCTCTGAAATGGCAGAGGGGGAAAAAAACCAACTTCCTTCCTCCTCCTGCCCCCCAAAACTGCATCTCTTCCTGCTGTTTCAGTGGGTTAAACTGGTTCACAAAGTGCTTCTGTAGGCACAGGGACAGGGGGGTGAAGGCTGCCTTCCCTTTTTGGTGGCAGAGAGCTGCTGGGGCAGCTCAGATGGCCACAAAATCTCAGCCTTGATCCTCCTTTTAGTGCCACTGCTGCCAAAGGATCATGGAATGGTTTGGGTTGGAATGGGCAGGGACACCTCCCACTAGCCCAGGTTGCTCCAACCTGGCCTTGGACACTTCCAGGGCTGGGGCAGCCACAGCTTCTCTGCCCAACCTGTGCCAGGACCTCCCCAGCCTCCCAGGGATGGATTTATTCCCAATATCCCATCTAAATCTCTCATCTTTTAGTTTAAAACCATTCCCCCTTGCCATGCCAAGGGTGAATGCACTCCCATGACACTGGGAGCACTGGGTGTGTTGGCTGGGAGGGAAAAACCTTCCCAGTCCAAAAGGTGCTGTCATTAACACCACGAAGATCTGCAGGATATAATCTGCCTTGATTTCTCTAATCAACCCTTATTTCTTTTTTATTACATCCTTTATTAAATGAAGTCTTGAAAATGTCTCGGAAGGGCTTTAAAAATTAATATCCTTCCCTTGCTCACCCAGCTCCAGGTCCCTGTTTGCAGATTGAATCAGGGAACTAATTCTGGGTGAGGTGCCAGCCCTGCAGTGCTTGTCTCATGTGATGTGCTTGGTTGGTTGGTTTGTTTGTTTGTTTGTTTGACACCTCTAAATTGGGCTGCTGGGGGGCTTTCAGCCTGCACAGGAGGAGAGGAGGGACGAGCAGGAGCCAGAGGGCAGAGACCCTGAGGACAAGGAAGAAGGGGAAGCCAAGGAAGAGAGTGCCAAGGCGGAGCCTAAAGCAGAGACTCCGGACACCAAAGCGGACAAGGATTTGAAAGCTGCCCAGAAAGGAGTGAAAAGACACAGAAACATGTACTGCAAAGTTGTCTTGCTGGATGACACCATCTTTGAGTGTGCTGTGGATGTAAGTGCTTTTGTGGGCTTTGGTTCTGCTCCTCCTCTCTCCCCTCTCCCTTCTGCTCCTCTTGAAAAATCACCACAAACACCATTTAATAGTGCCCTAATGTGCTGCCAGGGAGTTCCATGACAGCCTTTACTGCAGAACAAGCCTGCTGTAAGCTATAACAACTTATTTAGTGTGTTGTAAAAACCTCTGGGCACCAGGAATCTCTATTTTTTATTGTTCTACAATTCCAGGGCGTGTTGACTTCGTAAAGGTAGGGAGGGTTTAAAAAAACCAAACAAACCCAAACTTTATCTTACTTGCTGTTCATCATCTTTCTCTTTGGTGTCCCAGAGTTTGGGTTTTTGGGGTAGATTGGGATTGTCTAAATATCTTTTGTCCCCTTTGCTTTGAATAAAATGGGTTGTCAAATTGATTTGTGCTTCTCCAGTCCCCCAAGGTACCTTCACCTCGCAGGCTGCTGGTTAACTCAGCTCCTGGTGCTTGGATGGAAAGAAAAACACACTGTGTTTAGCCTGCAGTTGAATATATTTGCAGTAAACAATTTAAAATTGTTATGTTGACTTAGAGCACTGCAAACCCCTTTATCTGAGAGCTTTTCTTCTGCTTTGTTCTGTGCATTCTCTCACAGGGCTGTGGTGCTGTCAGGGCAATAAAAAGCGAGCAGAAATCCCTATTTTAGTATCGAGGTACTTGTCTGGAATATTAATAATCTGTGACTTACCAGTGGAGCAGAGTTCCATCAGCTTGTTTTCCCTCAGTCCTGCTGGTAAATGGGCCAGGAGAGGGTTTGTGGGCACAGGGTTCCTTGTGGGAACAGTCTCCTTGGGTGATCCTGGGCAAGTAGGTCAGTGCTGGCTGTTTGTGTAACGATGGCGCTGCTGGCATTGCCTGGGATCAGCTCGGAGCATCCTGCCCCAAACTCCTCCCCCTGGGCCAGGGATAGGGTGTGCAGCCCCCCTCAAATAAGGGAGCTGTTCCCCCAAAATCCTGGTGGCAGCTTGCCATGGCTTTGGGTGGGAGTTTGTGGTGCCTTTGGGTTCAGGCATGGACACTGCAGGTGGGGTGGGGGGCCCTGATGTGAGCAGGACATGAGGAATCTGTCTCTGTAGGTCCAGGGGGTCGTGGTGGGCACTGCAGGGGATTGGGAAGGGTCTCTGTGTCAGTGAGACCCTCTCAGCTTGGCAGGAACCCCGGGCTTGAACACCACTCTAATCCCACTCCGGCATTTGGAGAGTTGATTAAGATTTAATTGGGAAGCAATTGCAAAGGTGTAGGCAAAGAGCAGCACAAATGCCTTTATCCAGGGGGAATTAGTGCTTTCAGGCATCCTTTCCAAGTGACAGCCCTGCAAGGGTTTTCATTCCTACATCAGTGCCAATTCCTTGAGGGATACCCAGGCTAACACATACATTATATGTTACCTATAGAGTCCCAATGTGTGCACAAAGGACCTGACAGCTGAAAGGCTGGAATAAAGCCAAGGAATCAATCCAGGCAGGGGTCTTGGAGCAGTTGCCATGCAGAGATGAGTGACAGGAGAGCTCTGGGCACCAGCAAGGCTTTAGTGAGGCTGATTTTGCGTCACTGGAACGGCACTTTCTTCTAACAAAGCCTCCAGTGGAACGAGCTGCTTCTGGTTGCCATAGTTTTATGCCTCAGGGATGTTTTCCTTCATGCTTTTGGACTAAAAGGGTATCTCTTCTCAGGGCCGGTTCTCTTCTGCAGGATTTGGTGGGGGGGGAAGAGGGAATAGGAGCGCTCAGAGTGTATTTCTGGAGGCAGGAGGTTGTGTGCTGAGCAGCTCTGGGTGCAGGAGGCAAACAGGAGGAGCTGGTTTTCTTCAGCAGGTCGGGGTGATGGAAAGGCCATGGAAATGATGGGCTGTGGTTCTGAGCTGCTGGTTTTTGCCTGAGCCTGAGGAAAGTCAGCTTGGCCCCAAAATGAACACATGTGGCAGTGGTTCATCTTTTGATCCACACCTGGTGGTGTGGATCTACAGCAGATGCTGTAGATTTACCTTGGGAGGGAAAATCTGGTCAAGTCTTGGGTGTTTATTGAGCTCTGCTGGGAAGTTCAGCTTTGGGGGGGCCTCAGACACAGAGCTGGGGGGAAGAGAAGATCCCACTGCAGTTCCTGTTGCCTCTCCATGGAATTCTTAGGGCTGGTGCTCTTTGCTATGAGCAGTCTTTGCTCTGAAACAGCCAGGAATTGTGATTTGGGGCTACTCAGGGCTTTTTTTCCCCCTCCTTGATAGTGTACAGTGTGATTTAATCCCATTCCCTTCCTCCCCTCTCCTGTGAGGGAGAACAGGCAAAACCCAGCCCATCTGACAGGATTTCTTTGTCTGTTTGCAGAAACATGCCAAGGGACAGGAACTCCTTAAGAAGGTCTGTGACCACCTCAATCTGCTGGAAGAAGACTACTTTGGTTTGGCCATATGGGACACCCCAACCTCCAGGGTAAGCAGCTGCTCTTCCAGGGGGATTCAGCTCTTCCAAAGGTGGGGCACAAGCTCCTCTTAAAACTCCTTTTAGTGTCCTCCCCAAAAAGGGATTGAGGGGGGCAGAAATGGTGAATAAAGGACTACAGGAATGTGGATTTTAGCAACAAAGCTGCATGGACCATGGAATGATGGAACCCTGGTGAACCTGGGCCTTCACCTGCAGGAAGTTTGTTGTATTGGTTTGCTGTAAAATGATGCCATTCAGTTACAAAGCTGCAGCTCAAGGGCTGGTGGCAGCTTTGGGAAGGGTTGGTTGGAGCCACCCAGAGCAGTTTGGAGTTGGGGCTTTGCCCTGCAGAAGAACACACGTGGCTCCATCCCAGGGCTCCTACTCATGGTTTCAATTTAAGGGCTTGGGTTTGACTCAGGCAGTGTCTTACCTTTTAAACCCTTTGTTATCCTTTAATTCAACAATTACTCCAGGTCTGTTTTGTGAAGCCAAAAGCTAAATTGAAATGAAGGGCCCAGTTCTATGTCCTTTGACCAGTTATGTTGGTCCATATTCTGAATATTCCACTGCTTCACCTGCATCAGTCACCTATGGCAGGGTATGGGGCTGACAGACATTTGCCATTAAATACTTAATAATGTTTAATACACAGGCAAAATAACACCATTTGAGGCAGACAGAACTCCCACTTGGGTTTGTTTTGCTCTCTCTGGTGTCTTCCTATTTTCTTGTCTGTGAAATGGTTTCCATGTATATAACCTGGATGGTTTTTACCCTGGGAGTTTGTTCTTGCAGAGGGAAGGGAAGGTGTACTTTTAGATCCAATTAAGAGCAAAAATAGTCCCTGAAAGTGTTCAAGAAGCACAGAGATGTGCTTAGGGACATGGTTTAGTGGTGGACCTGGCAGTGCTGGCTGAGTGGTTGGACTTGATCTTAAAGGGCTTTTCCAACCTTTATTATTCCCCCATCTCCCAGGGCCCTGGACTTGCTTTTCCCCTGTCCAGGCTTTCAGCATTGACTCTTCAGAAGCAGAAGAATTTATTCTTCCCCCAGCTGTGCAGCTTTTTAAGTGCAGGGGCTGAGAACAGATTGTTTTGTCACATCTGTGTCCCAGAGCCAGTTGCTGAGGAAGGTGAAGGTGCTGTCCATGGACTGTTCAGCCCCAGTGTGGAGTAACCTGGTCTGGTTTGCTTTGAGGGGGGAAAACACCATTTTTGGAGGTTTTTTTTTTGGGGAATCTTTCTGGTTATGTTTCACTGAACTTTGAAATCTGAAGCTCTGTACCTCAAAGGAGACCCCACACAGATCCACAGGTGGAAATGCTGGTACTAGGAACCCAAGGAATGATCCAAGGGCCAGGCAGAAGAGCTACATGTGTGTATTCCTGGCCAGGGAAGGGTTGCATGTGACATTTTCCACCTTGATATTTAGGGGATAAACCATCCAAGGAGGGACATTTACCCACAGTGGCTGGAGCAGGGAGGAGCTCCTTGCTCTGAAAGGGAGGATTGTTTCCCACTGATTCATGACCCCATGGGATAAAAGTGCTGTTAATTGCTGTTCCCCTCATTAGCTGCTGGCTCAGGCAGGGTGGGATGCATGACTGCACCCTGGCCTGCCTGGCAGTGGCTCCAGCTTAAAGCTGTGGCCCTGAAAAGGCAGCAAATGGCCCACCTGCCTTTGCAAAATGGGCTTTTTTCCCCCTGCTTTTATAGGTTAGAGGGCCAGGAGTATAAAAAGAAGAGATTAAATGCCTGGCTGTCTCCCTGCCATGAAGTTACGTGTCCTTCTGGTCAGGAGAGATTAGCTGGGGGGATTCAATGAGTTAATTCCTTCACCTCGGGAGACCTGGACGTCCAAATCCTGCTCAGGGCTGGGGAAAATGAGGGAGGTGGTTAAAAGGAGCCTCTCCAGGAGGGTTAATGACCCTGTGCCATCCCCTGCAGTGGGACAGACCCTGAGCTCTCCAAAGGGAAAGGCTCATGGAAAAAAGCAGGAGTTGGGTTTTGTGGCTTGCATTGCACCATCATCCCACAAACCCCCAAATTACAGAGGGGAGGGGAAAAAAGATGGATTTCTAAATTTGTAACGGAGATAATTAGTAGAAACTTGAGTCACAGTTGAAAGCAATGAAGTTTGTGTCACACTCCTGTGACAGATTCCAGCCTTCCCTGGTAATTGGGTGTTTTCACTCGTATTTCAGAGATTAGGTCGTTAAAAAGCACCGCTAATAATAGAAAGTCTTGGTGATCCTTGATCTGAGGAGGGTAAGTAAGGAGACAGGGTGTTTCAAATGAGTGTAAACATCCTAGTTGGCTGTATTTAAAGGTTCTGGAGAGAAAAAAAAGGTCTTGTACAAGTGCTCCTCATAGCTGGATGTGCCTTTATCCTGCTTTTTTCCTCTTCCTCCTCCTCCCCTCTGAGTACCTGGTGGGGGAAGGATTGGAAATACACCCCCGAGACCACAGCCTGGAGTAAAAGTAGTGACAAATGCACTGTCTCTCCAGTTTCCATGGCTGCCTGAGTGTCAAATATTGTCTTTTTTCTGCTGTATTTTTAGCAATTTGCAGCTTTCTGTGGCGTTTCTGGAATGTCTGTTACACTGTGAATGTTTTTATCCTCTTACAGACGTGGCTGGATCCTGCCAAAGAAATAAAAAAGCAGGTTCATGGTAAGTAGATTGAATTTATCATCTGGTTGGGGGGGGTTGGGGTGCTTTTTTCCTTCTTCCCTAAATAATTATGGCTCTGGAAGAGCCATCCAGGGGGCCCAGGGATGGGGAGAGGTCAAGTGAGGGTGGCTGGAAGGGATCAGCACAAGTTCAAGCAGTCTGTGCATCCTTTCCCTCCTTCTTAAGGACTTAGGGATGCTCTGGATTTAGGGAGAAAATGTCATTTCCTTGGCAAAACGTGCCTTGGGATGTGTTTGCCTGAAGGAGAGCCATGCTGGCTCTGCAGGGCTGAAATGGGAAGTGGCTCCTTGTTGGAGGGTGGGAAAATGGGTGTCAGTGGGAACCCCTGAGATCATAAAGGATTTTGTGAGAGCCTGAGCAGAATTGTGGGCTGGAGCAAGGTTTGGTGGGCTCTGAGCCTGTTTGGGGGTCCAAATTGGGGTGCTGGGGTGATAAATGGCTTGAGTAGTAGCAGGGCAAGCACCAGATGCTCTCCAGAGCTGTGGTTTAGGGTCTGCTAGCACTGAATTAATTCAAGATGAGGGCAGTGTCAAAATTAAATACGTTTCAGAAGCTTTTGTTTTCTCTTGGGAGCAAGTCTGACTGTTTGGGAAGTAAAACACGGGGTTTGGGAAGTAAAACACTGGTTTTCTGGGAGTAAAACACTGGGTTTGAGTGGTAAAACACTGGGTTTTGGAAGGATAATGCTGTTTTCTGAAAGTAAACCACTGTTTTACAGATGCTTTTGGTGGGAGGCACAAAGTGTGTCATTAAATCCAGGTTATGGGGAAAACACCACAGGGCTGTGGAGCAGGGAAAGCTCCTGGTCTCACCAAATTCCCTTGGAATTAGGATTGTGTGAAGGGCAGGAGCTGCTCCATCCATAAAATCCATGCAGTAAATGTGATGGAATGTGGCCCCTGGTAGGGGTTGAATGGCAGATGATCAGATTTGACTTGAAAATCTGTTGAATGTGGGTCTGAACGTGTGTCCACTGGTGCTTGTTGCTTTAGGTAACCCCTGCTCCCTAAAATGACCTCTTAAAATCACTTGGGTTGAACTGTGTGTGAGGAAAACAACGTGCCTGGTGTTTAATCCCAGTTATGGCATTGCATAAGAAGTAAATCCAGGGATGCTCCATCCCCTCTTCCCTGTGTGAGGTTGGGATAAAGCTCCGAGGAGAGTGCAGGGACAGATCTTTTCTTTCTGAAATAAATCTTATTTTGAGCTGCTCTTAAAGGGCCACAGCAGGGGGGAGATGTAACTATGAAAATCACTCAGCCAGGACTATTTTCTGCTGGGAAATGGGATTATTGTCATGGAAAGAGGAACCCCTTCAGCTGTGGCACCTGGGCTGGCCATGCCATGTGTAATCCCAGTTTTAGGTGTGATTATGGGGGTTCTTGGTGCTGCACAAGGTTTGCAACAAGCTGCATTGAACACTTAGGTCTGGACTTGTAAAGCTCTTCCCATCCTGCTGCTTTCTGACTCCATCCAGAGACTGATTCTTGTGCTGGGCTGAGCTTAACCTATGTCTGAGCCCCTGAGCCCAGTGTATTAGGCACTGGAATGTGAAAATTGGCTGGAGTGATAACCCAACCCTAAGGCATTAATTTACAGCCCACCCCTGCCCTCTCTTCATGAATCCCTTTTCTATCAATGAAAAACCATGTGAGTCATTGAGCTTCTTGGCAATGAATTTGGGGTTTGCCACAAGTAGTGGTTTATTTATGTGGTTTTCCTTGTCCTACTTTGCTTTCTCCTCCTATATATAAAACCACCTCTTATACAGATGTTAAGCTGCATCCAGCTGTGAGAGAGAGCAGTATAACATCAGGGTTACATCTGTTGGCTGAATTTGGAAGATCAGATTGGATATTCCTGGGGTTTTTTTTTAATAACAACTGACTGCCACAAGGCTGTTCTGGTGTGTTGTCTTTTCTCAAGCTCTCCTTTGTCCTTGCAGGAGGCCCTTGGGATTTCACCTTCAATGTCAAGTTTTATCCTCCAGATCCTGCACAGCTGACAGAGGATATAACCAGGTGAGTTCCCTGGGAATCTGCTGCCAGCCAGGAGCAGTGAATATGGAAGAGAAATGTTTAATGTTTGTCTGGTTTTCCATCATTCTGGGAGGAGATCAAATGTCTTCCCAGTCTGGAGGGGGTTTGGTTTGTTTTCAGAGGATGCTTCCCCTCTCCACTGCATAAAGCAATGTCATTTACAGCCTTGGCATGGGTGTGTTTGTAGAGAAAACTACATTTGAATGATATTTGCCCTTTTCCCCAGGTATTACCTGTGCCTCCAGCTGAGACAGGACATCCTCTCGGGGCGCCTGCCCTGCTCCTTTGCCACCCTGGCCCTGCTGGGCTCCTACACGGTCCAGTCGGAGCTGGGGGACTATGATCCTGATCTCCACGGCCCAGATTACATCACTGAGTTCAAACTGGCCCCAAACCAGACAAAAGAGCTTGAGGAGAAGGTTGTGGAGCTCCATAAAACATACAGGTAAGCTGTGGCAGCTGCAGGGCTGGTTTGTGCACAGCAGCCTGAAATAAGGGAAATAACAGGGCTTGCTGGTGTTTTCCCCACCTCTGGGGGTGTTTTTTTTGGTTTCCTGCTGCATCAGTTTTATGCTGGACACAGAAGCTTTGTCAGTAAGATGTGGAAGACCTAAAACCATAAAACTTGCTGGTACTTTCAAGCAGCAGCCCCTTGCCCTGTGAAAAGCTGCTGGTTGATGCACTGACAGGAGCAGAGCAAAGCCAAGACCTTCTCAGGGGCAGAGGGGAATTAATAACTGGAGTGCAGTGGGAAGGGTGGACATGGGCCCCTGGCTGTGGCCAGAGCTACAATTAACACCTCACTCAACCCTCCAGATCAATACTCTAAATTGATTCCCCTCCATTTGCACTGAGAGCAGAGGAAATGAGGGAAAATAAGTAGCAGGCCACTGACAACCTTCCTGACTGGAGTCAAAGGCCATTGCTGTGCTGGAAGGATCAGGGGGATGAATTATTCATGCCTTCATTAGAAGGAGACTTCAAGGTATGAGATGTAGTTATATTTCATCTGCCTGCATGTGCAGGGGGAAGCAACACGTCCCACTTTCCTTTCTGGTCTGTTTTCTGTGACCATTAAACTGCCACAGGGGGTTCAGTGGGAATCAGAGCCATGGAATGATTAAGGTTGGAAAAGACCTCGAAGACCATTGCATTAACCCAAGCCCACAACAAAACCATGTCCCCAAGTGCCACATCCACGTGGTTTTTTGAACATTTACAGGGAAATCTCTGCTTAATCACACTCCAGCTCTTGCTGCTGTGTGTGCAAGGCACGTGTGGAGATTGGGGGCACCTCCTGGGTCTTTCCTACAGGATCCTCCTTACAGCTGTCTGTCTGCCCTGTCTCCCACCACCTCTATTTACATCACACAGTGAGGAAGACATCAAAGGAGGGAAGAAAATGAAATGTATGCAGCTGAATTCTCTCCCAGCAGAGCTGTTAATGTACCTCACACACCAGAAACTTATTAACAGGGGCACTTCCCTACCCTTGATAATGGTCTCCATTATCAGGGTGTCTCTGTTAAGTTGTGCCCCTCCTGCAGACAGGGCACCATCTGTTCCCAGAGAAGCCCTCATTGATCTGCTCCCTGGGATGGAGTCACTGCTGAGTGGTCTCAGCTGTCCCTGTGTTTGGTTTGGAGAAAATAGCTGGGTTTGGGGAGGTCTGGGGGGACAGGACCTGTCACCCTTTGCCTGTGGCTGGCTTGGGCTTTCTTCTGCTGGATCAAGTTTTGTTCCCCCCACTGCTCTTCCTGCCTTCTTTCTCTAGTGCCTGTATGGGAAGAAAGGGTTATGGGGATGTCTCAAAGCACAAATTTGGGCATTCAGAGGGATGTAGGAATTCATCATCTGGGCATAAATCTGTATGGAAAGCAAAAGAAAATCCAATGGGTTTCATGAAGTGTGATTTGTCCTCTCTTAAAAGCAGCAGTTTGGGGAATACCAAGCCCTTTCTCTCTTTCCCCAGATCCATGACTCCAGCCCAAGCAGACCTGGAATTTCTTGAGAATGCAAAAAAGCTGTCCATGTATGGAGTCGACCTTCACCAAGCCAAGGTGAGAACCAACACCTGCCTGTGGCTTTTGCCATTTGGTTATCCTTCCCTTGCAGGGGCAAGTTTACCTGTTTGAGGAAGCTCCTTTTGGAAGGTAGAGGAAGTATGGAAATACAGACACACAACAGGAATGCCTCAAGCATTCCTGCAAGTGATTCTTCCTGCTTGCTTATTATTTATATATCCCAGGAAGCTTTCCAAAGCTTCTCATGTCTTTGCTCTGAGGAACTTAGAGGACAATATACACACCCTGAGTCTGTGTGCTTGGGGAGGTGCAGGGTGGCCTCTGGCTGAGCCCTTTGGGCAACCAGCAGGAGGTTGTCAGGAGAAATATGAAGGAAAAGCCAGCCTGGAGCTGGGAGGAGTCTGGGTGATGGGGACATGGATTTGGGGGGACACAAAAGGGAGGATTTGCAAGGCAGGTGTTGACCTGAAACTCATAACCCTGCTTATTTTCTCCTCTGCTTTCCCAGGACTTGGAAGGAGTGGACATCACTCTGGGAGTCTGTTCCAGTGGCCTTCTTGTTTACAAAGATAAGCTGAGAATCAACCGCTTCCCGTGGCCCAAAGTCCTGAAGATTTCCTACAAACGCAGCAGCTTCTTCATCAAGATTCGGCCGGGGGAGGTGTGTCCTGTGACACCCTTAATTGCCTCGGCATTGTCACTGGAAGGGAGCAGGGAGGGAAGGGGCTTTTCCCTGGATGAGCATTGCCCCTCAGGGTGTCTGATCCCGGCGTGGGGTTGGGCTGAAGCTGCAGCCCAGCTGGTGACAGCCCAGCTGGTGACAGTCCTAACAACGTGTCATCCAGCACCACCTCCTGGCCCCGCCGGGTATTCCCAGCATCCAGGGAGACCAGTGGGAAGCTGGCAGCTGAAACTGGGAGAGGACTTAACTCTCTTGGTCTTGTTTTCATTAAAGGAAAGTAATGAAGGATTAGGATTAGGTTTTGAGCTGAGGGCAGGAGGCAGGGCATGGATGCACCGGTGCTGCTTCAGGAATGGGGAGATCCCTGGAGCAGCCTGGCCACATCAGGGAGAGAGGCTGAAATGGGGATGTACCTCTTTCCTCTTCTTCCTCCTCCTCCTGCTTCCCCTGCTGTGGAACTTCCCCTGCCTTGCAGGGAGGTCCCAGTCTGAGCCCATCCCACAGCTGGGGCTGCAAAACCCACAGCACGTTCCTCTGCAAATCCCAGTGACTCCCAAGAGGTGCCTGGCCTTGTGGGTGTCCTCTGACCTGAGCTCCTCCTGCACATCATGGAGTGACTTCAGCACAACAGGGTGGTGGGGTGGGGTCTGAGCTCCTGCCACTTTTATTTCTTGCTATACCTGAATATCTTGTGTTTTCCACAGCAAGAACAGTATGAAAGTACCATTGGGTTCAAGCTACCGAGTTACCGGGCAGCGAAGAAGCTGTGGAAAGTTTGTGTTGAGCATCACACCTTCTTCAGGTGGGTTTCCTGGGCCCCCCTTGGGTAACTAATGCTGGGGTTTAACTGCTGAACATGAGCAGTGTTCCTTAGGGCTTGGAGCAGTTGGGGTGAAATGGCTGCAGGGACAGTAAGTGTTTATTTTGCATTAAATTTTTAAGCAGATTCCTCTTCGTGAGACCCATAAGACAGAGAACTTTGGCTGATGTAGATGTGAGAGTCATTGTTAGTGCCTGTGTTTTGTTAACCAAGTGGATGCAAGAGACTTCTTAAATTCCTATTTTAATTCCTCTTTCCCTGCCCTGCCCTCTTCCCAATATATCCATAGAAAATGAAACTCCTTCAAAAACAGAGGCTGGTGAGTGGCACTAACACCAGAACAGCTCAGGTTTAGTGGAATTTGAGCTCAGTCCAACTCAAAGATTCCTTGGAAGGTGTCTCTGCTCTGAAGCACCCTGAGCTCTCTGGGTCTGGGGAGCTTTCCTGGTAGAGATGGTACAGCCATGAAGGAGCATTTGGTGTTAGAAATTGAGGAGATTTGTTGGGAAACGCCAAGTTGGGATTTCCCAACTTGTTGGGAAACTCCAGCCCAGCCCAGCCCACCTAACTTCCCCAAGATGATGGTGCAAAAGGAATGAGATTCCTTCATTCCCTTCCCCTAAAAGGAAGAGGGGGCAAAACCATCCAAACCCACCACGGAACTGTTAGAAATCGGTACCTTGAATTTCCCACTTAATGTCTTCCCCTCCCCAACCTCTGGGGATTCCCTGGATTTGCCCACCTTATTCTCCCCCTCTGCTGGTGTTTTGCAGGCTCACCTCCACCGAGGCCATCCCCAAGAGCAGGTTCCTGGCCCTGGGCTCCAAGTTCCGCTACAGTGGGCGCACACAGGCACAGACACGGCAGGCGAGCGCCCTCATCGACCGCCCCGCGCCCCAGTTCGAGCGCACGGCCAGCAAAAGGGCCTCCAGGAGCCTGGATGGAGGTGAGTGCACACCCCCTTCTGGCCCTGCTGCAGTCCCCACCGTGCTGAAATAACACCTGAATGGCCTGCTGGCCAAAGAGCCCCAAGGGTGACTTCTGGCTCGTGTGGTTGGGGGGTTGTTGTTAAAACCCGTGTTGGGCGCGTGAGCTTCGCCGGTGTCGACAAAGCTGAGTGAGCAGAAGAATAATTTTCCCCTCCAAAATCAAAATAACACCAGGACAACACAGAATATTAGCACAAAATCCACTCCTTGTCCCTGCCCCACAATGACAACAGAAATTCCCTGCAATCATCCCACTCTGGAGCGTTGTTTTGCCCCGTTGCCTCTCCCGGTTACTCTCCTTGTCTCCAAATCACAGCACTCTGGGAAAATGAGCCCCAGCTCAGCCAGAGCCACTTCAGAAATACAAACTAAGGGCAGGCCCAGCAGAACTCACTGACAAAAATGATGTAGGTGGGTGCTGAAGGCTCATGGCAAAGTTCTGCTTGTAGAGGTGTTTCCTTATTCAATGTCCAAGCATTTTCCCTTTAGAAAATCCCTTTAGAAAATCCCTTTAGAAATTGAGCTATTTTAGGGTTTGAGGGTTTTAACATAACTTCTTAAATTCCATAGTTTTCCATGAGGGGGAGATTTTTTGTCACAACTGGAGTTTTTTCAGTGTCTCTTCGAGTGATGCTGGGGTTGGAGTTTGTGGCATGTCAGTGAGGTGGGCTCATCCCACATTTTTAAAGGGGATGGGTGGCAGCAGGCTGGGGGAGATGGGACATGGAAAGGAGAGGGCCTAAGTTTGCTCCAGCTGATCTGGATCATGGGGTACTAATCCTGGGAAAGGGGAGCAGAGTAACCAAGGAGAGGGGAACATGTCTTTGCATGGAGAGGATCCAGGAAAAGAGGAGCAACCCTGTGCACTGAGAGGATCCAGGGACACAGGAGCATCCTTGTGCACTGAGAGGATCCAGGGACACAGGAGCATCCCTGTGCACTGAGAGGATCCAGGGACACAGGAGCATCCCTGTGCACTGAGAGGATCCAGGGACACAGAAGCATCCCTGTGCACTGAGAGGATCCAGGGAGAGAGGAGCATCCCTGTGCACCAAAGGTGCCTGATAGAGCAGGGACAGTGCTTGAGCAATGAGGTTGTGCTGCAGCCCAGGTGGCACCATGGTTGTCCCAGCACCCCGTGCCCAGCAGCAGCCAGGCTGTCCCTGCCCCTGGGCTGTCCCTGCCCCTGGGTTCAGTGACATCCCAAGCCCCTGTTTCATGCCTTGGAACCAGAGGGAAGGGCTGCTTTGTCTGCCAAATTTCAGTTTGCCAACATGCTGGGGGTGCCTCAGGCACAACACACAAGTGGACCAGGACTGTTGATTGCCCTTTGGCCGTGCCACTGTGACCCCAGATGGGTCGAGAAGTGCCATTGCAGTGCCACCCCTGGATGGCAGGGCCAGGAATGTGCCGTGTGGATGGTCCTTAACGTGTGCCCCGTTTCCTCAGCTAAACGTGCGACTCAAAAGGTTGAGTTCAGGACCGTAGAGGAGGAGAAGCAGAAGGAGGTGGTGGTGGTTGAGGTTGCTGAACCAAAACCCGTGGATCAGATCCGAGAGAAGCCAGGTATAGCTGTGGTGGTGGCTACAACTCTCTGCAGTGCCTTTCCTATCCTCTCCACGCTTGTTCCTGACCATTCCAAGTTTCACCAAAGCTGGCGGCTTTCTTTTCTCATTTCTTTGCAAGAGGAATTCTGCAGGGAGAGGAGACACAGCCCAGCTCTGGGAGACTCCTTACACTTCCACCTTGCCCCTTGTTAGACTGTAATTCCCCTGGGGAGGTGCAGAAAAGTTTGGGATGTGGTGGCACTTGAGAACTCTCGTGAAATTTGGGTAGTTTTGTCTGTGTGGATTAGTAAACCTCAAAGTTTGATCTTGAAGCTCCTCATGAAGCTTCTGAAATTCTTCATCCTGGGACCTGTTTGCCATTTTTAAAGTCTATTCTGGGATCTTGTTTCAGGGTTTGAGAAATGCCACCTGTTTTAGTCTGTGGAGCTTGTATTTCTCTGAGAGAGGTACCATTAATAAATATTAATGTCCTTAAGAGGGTGTAGGTACAACAGCACATTTGAATGCTAATGAGTGTTTCACTGCACAGTGTTGTCAAATATTTGCAGTCTTCATCACTGGGATGGCGACCACCTGGGGTGTGTTAGGGCTGGGAATAATTGCTGTGCAAATCCTTTGGGTACTGCTCTGCTTCCCTCCTTCCTCCTGGAATTTTTTACACTGCTTTTGTCTGCACCACTGTTTTTTTTAGGCTCTAGATCAAGCTCTCAGGAAGTGTGTCAGACTTGTCCCCACCGTGGTCATGCCTTGATCCTCCTTAGTCAGCATTGCCTGGTGGGAAGAGCCTGATGCTGTGGGGAGTTTCAGGCACCAGGGTAGATTTGAAGTGGATCACTCAAGTCCTTTTAATTAAAGCTGCTAGTTTTTATGTAGGTTTTGACCTGGATGTGTTTTGCCTGGATTTTGCCAGCCAGCACCTGGATCCCTCCAGACTCTGCAGGCACAGCCCGTCCTCATTCCGTGTGTATGTCCCTGTCTGGGCAAGGCACCTGCACAGCTAATTTCTGCTGGTCTTTTCCCCTCTTACCCAATACACTGCTGGGAATGGCAGCACTGGGAAGACACAATTCCATGGTGGAAAATGACTGCTGAGCTGCCTGGTTTGCAAACCTCCCTGCTTTCCTCAGCTGTGAGAGGAACCCCCTCGCTCTTCGCTCTGGTGCCCGCCGGGTGTCCCTGCGGGTCCCCAACCCCCACTAACACCAGCAAAACCTCTTTCTAGCCAAACACACTCTTGAAACTTTTGAAATGAAACCCATTGCAGAGGAGGAAGAGGAGGAGGAGGAGAAGGTAGAGGTGGTTAAGGTTCCTGCTGCCAAGCCAAAGCTCCCGGAGCCGGTGCAGCCGCGCTCAGGTACAGCCGCAGCGGCGCTGGGTGACTGTCCCTGTGTGCTGTCCCTGCAGGGGACACTGCTGCAGTGGCAGGGGGGCAGTGCTGTAGGGCACGGGTTGCTCTGGTTGTGGTGGTGTTTGTTGGCACTAAAATCCCCCTGGCTTTGCTGTGTGCTGCTTCCCAGGTGTGCCCTGGGTGAGGGGAGCGGGTGCCGTGGCGTGGCTGTGTGTGGAGAGGAGTGTGCAGTGGCCTCTTAACACTCCCCCCTTGCTGTCCCTTCTTGCAGGGTTTGTTCCCCTGAGCTGTAGGAATGTGCAGTGCCAGAAAATCGGGTTGTGAGGTCCAGGACTGCTGGAGGTCACCTACATTCCACTTTATTTCTTCTCTAGGGACCTGCTGCTTGCCTAGTTGGGGAAGGGTGTCAGAGCAACGTCGCTGCTGCAGTCAGATCCACGTTAATCATAATTAAAATAGGGTTCATTAGTTGTTGCAGAAAGAGGAGACTGAAGCTGTGGAGGGAGGAGGTAACTGAGAACTTCACATGTTTCCTTGGTTAGTTTGGAAAACACTGGAGGATATTCCATGGGATGGGTGGCAGCAGAGTGGACATCAGCCAGTGTCACACCCGAGCACAGCCAGGGCTCTCGTGCTGCAGCTGCCCCTTCTCATCCACCTCCTGCACTTTTCCTCCTCCTGACTCCCCTGTTCCCAGCAGGGACTGTCAGGGGGGTGATGGTGATCAATCACAGAATCCTGGAATCCACCCAGGGACCTTAAAGATCATCCAGTTCCAACCTGCATTTTATACCCTGTATTTTGGGGCAGTGCCTTTTACTGTGTTCAAATCAAGTGTCAAAATAGCCTAAATCAGGAAAACTAATTAAAATACAGTTCTGGGCAGCCCAGAACTCACTGTGGGATGGCAGAGGAAAAGCTTGGCATCTGGTATGGTTTTTCCTGCATGTCCTGATGCTCTGGGAGAGGAGCAGGAGAGGTGGCCGTGCGGATTTACTGGTGGTGGCAGCGTCTCCTTTGCTGCTTCATCTTTGAGGTGGCATTTTAACACATCCATAACTTTTTTAGCCAAACGTGATCTTGGCAGTATTGAGATAAGCCCAATTGAAGAGGAGGAGGAGGAGGAGGAGGAAGAAAAGTTGATGGTGGTGAGAGGACTAGAGGCGGTCCCGAAGGAGCCAGGTACCACCGCGATGGCGGCTTTGCACTCGCAGCATCCTCCTCATCCTGACTGTCCCTGCCATCCCACCTCTGTCCACCCTTCCCAGCGGCTGGCACGGCTCCCATGGCACAAACACCCCAGGACATGGCACCCAGTGGCCTCCTGCCAGGATAGCACTCTGTCTGGGGCACAGAAAGGAGCAGGGAGAGCATGGAGCCCGTGGTGATGGTCTGGGGTTTAGGGTGGGTTACAGCGAGATGTTGGTGCCCAGGAGTTTGTCCTGAAAGTGGAATTCCAGTCTCTGGAAAATCAGGTTGGTTTTGGCCACGTGGATGCTTTATTTGCTCCCTGTTTTCTTCACACACAGATGAGATGCAGTTACCTTTTCAGTGAAACAGGAATTCTTCCTAAGGAGTTGCTGGAAATTTCCTTTTCTTTTTTAACACTGAAGTTTTTAGTGTCTGATGGGGTGGTTGGATACTCGTGGCTGGGATGGGTTACACACCCTGCTGCAAACTGGCACTTTGGGAATGGGAGACCACGTCAAAGGTATTTTTTGGGGCATAGTTTCAGTGGAAAACCCATAAACCCAACATGAGGAGAACCAAATAGCTGATTGTATTTATAGGTTCACACAGGGAATTAATTGGGGCTGGCTTTGTCACACAGTTGAGTATTTCGATGGAGTTGAGCTTTTCAGGGATCAGGAACTGCCTGGGAAATCAGGAATTGAAGGAAAGGGGTAGGCAGCTGATTTTGTGTGAACTTAATGCTTGTGTTTACGACTGTCATCCTCTGGAAAGGTGGTTTTTGGGCAGCATGCTGTTCATTCCTGCACTGTCACTGACCTGGAGGTGCTGGGTATCTCCCACCACACTGCCCTGGAGATACCCAACGGGACACCCAGCCCGGCCTGCTTTGAAACCCACCTGGAAGCTGCTGTGAAGTTTTCTGGAGCCTTTCTTCTCGATTATCTTATTCATTTGAGTTGCCTGAAAGATTGGGGAGGGGGGAAAGCCTGTGTTTGCCTTCCAGAAACCATCTGTTTCTGGTGCCCACGAGCCCAGGGCTCCCCACCCTGTGTCGGTTCTCCGGTGGTGCCGGAGCAGAGTCCGTGTCAGTCGTGTGTGGAGGACCCAGAAACCCATGGCACGATGTCAAAATTCAGATTTGCCTTTCTGGTGTGGCTTCTCTGCAGAGTGCAAGCTTGCTTTTTGTTAAACCATCTGGTGTGGGGTTTTATTTGATTTTATTTAAACCATAAGGAAAATAATCTCAACTCTCCCGTACTAAACGCACAAGCTGCTTCGCTCAACATCTTTATTTCTTTTCCCTTTCTTTTTTTTCTCCTCCTCCTCCTCCTCCTCCCTTTCTTTCTAAATGACAGCACTATAATTTGGAAAGACTTTGCCTAGAGCTTTGGAACGTTACCTGCTCTGAACCTTGTCCCTGTGTGTCCCCCCTCCTCAGCAGTGGCCGTGATAACCCCAGAGAGGAGTCCCCGACCCACCTCAGCCCCAGCCATCGCCCAGAGCCACCCTGCAGAGCCAGCCCCAGCCAAGCCTGACGTGAAGGACGTGGCCACATCCAAAACTGGGAAGGAGACAGCAAAAGCTGATGTGAGGCGGGAGGAATTCCCAGCAGAGAAAGCCAAGGCAGAGCCAACTGATGCGTCCAAGGTAGGTGAGACCGGAGTGTCTTTGGAAGAGCAGGAGCGTCGCTCTGGGAGCCACCCCAAAGAGCAGCTCTGTCCCCCTTCCCCTCCTGGGAGCTGAGGGGTTTATCCCTCTCCCAGGCATCAGATGGGAGCAGACATGGATCTGGGTGCCAGGGAAATCCCAGCCCTGCCATTCCTTGTGGAAGAAGGAGATACTCCAAGTTTTGGTGGTTGGGGTGCAGCCTTGGGGGGGTGCCAAGAGCTGCCCGTGTGTGTGGGGCTGGAGCTCAGGGCTCAGCCTCCTTCCTGGGACCAGGAGGCAATTCCAGGGAAATCAGAGATAGGCATCTGGCTGCAGCCCAGCACCAGAATGTTTGTCACATTGATAGGCTCTGGCTGGGAGAGCTGGTGGCAGTGCTGCAAACGGGACTAAAACTTAGTTGAGAATGGCACTGGTGAGACTTTGGGGGGTTTATTGCTTAAATTCAGCATTATTTGATCTTTCTACAAATGTCTGAGGTCTTTGCTGGGGTTGATATGTGTGTGTTGTTCTAATAAGTCAGAATAAGGTGCAAAATGGATGTTGATGTTACAGTGTCCTTCATATTCTGCAGATCTTACTGACTCCAGCCTTGCAGAGGTGTTTGCCTTGAGACACAATTTTCACATGACTCCCAAATTTAGCTGTTCTCAGCATTTCTGAAGCCACTTTTTCCTCTAATGTATCACACAGCAGGTCTTGTGTGACATCTCCAGGGGAAATCACTGTTAATTAAGGTTGGGACATGGAGGGGAAGAAAGGACAGGTGCTTCAAAAACAATTCCATGGCCTGTGTGGGCAGGAATTTTCCAGTGAAAATGCTGAAGGGATCCTCAGGCTGGCACTGTGGGGTGGCAATTGGAGCACAGAGTTCCCACCCAGCTGCTCCTCCTCCCTTGTTATGCTGAGGATGAGGAAATTTTACTCATCCCATCTCACTTATTACGAGTTTTTTCTTCAATGCTTAAACATTGGATCTTTTTTCCCCCCCCTTTAAATATAGATGTGGGAGGAAATTGTGGCTTTGAACGTGCCAAATTTACCCCGTTGCTCCAATGGAGCTGCATCACTTCTTTTAACACCCACTGATGCTTTTGCCTTCAGAGTACTTGGCACTCAAATTTCCCTAAAATACTTCCCTGAGAGTGTTAAGACAATCTTGGCTCTCTACTTATGGACAGGAAAGAAGTTAATTAGTGATGATAGGCTGGGTTTTGTAGCTCAGCCTGCTCTCACTGCCTCTGCCAACATAATACCTGTGCATATAACCAATGATTTCTGTTTTTGAGAAGGTCTGTGTTAATTTGAGCATGTTGCTTTGTTGGGATTTCACTGGGAGATGCAGCTGCAAATGACATTTGAAACCCCTGCCTGGCTGAGTTAATGCAAGTGGGAAGCCCTTCTTCAGGAGCACTGGAGAGCACTGGTTTCAAATCCAAATAATTCTGGAGCTGGAGGAATTATTTCCCTGCTGTTTGACTAACAGAGCGCCGGGAGCTGCCGTGCCATTAACCCAGGGCTGCATGTTGGTTTTTGCATGTTTCCCCCCCAAAACCAACCTCATGCAGCCTGTTTTGGAAACTGAATGGTTTCTTGAAACAAAAATCTACTAACAAAGAAATGTTTTTACCGGTTTATTTCTTAAATGTAGGTGAGGAAAACACACATTGAGGTCACAGTCCCCACCACGAATGGTGCCCAGCCCCAGGTTTGTGTTAATAATTCAGTTTAGGTTGCTCACAGTTTTTTGTTAGTTTTTTTTTTTTTTAAAGGTTCAACGTAGTTAAATGAACCAACTCTTTTTTTTTGTTTGTTTGTTTTTTATCACTGCCCAACAGCAGCAGCCTGCAGAAAAAGAGGAAGAGCTGATAAGAATGAGGAAGGTTAGCCCTTTTACCCTTTCACCAGCCAAATTTGCCATGTCATTCATGCATCTGTAACCTGTTTAAAAAGACAGTGCTCCAATTTCTTCCTGTGCTTTGGGTTGGGATCATGGTTTTCCTTAAATGCCAAATACCTGATTGGAAAATGAGCAGGTTTTTTTGTCCCCCTAGACGGCCTGATTGCTAAAATTATGCATGTTGAGTGTTCACAAGGAACACACTCGGCTCCATTTGTGAAATTTATCTTCTCTGCAATAACTTTAGTGAGAAACGAGATAAAACCGTGCGGTTTGCATTGCGGGAAACGCAAAACAAACGTAAGGAGAGTGGTTTTTTGGTGCTAATGCAGGAGCAGGGGCACATCCAAGGTGGGAAAGGTGGTTAAGGCATAGTCCCTGTGCCCACTGGGACCTTGTAAAGGTGACCCCAGGTGGTGTAAGAGCCTCGCTCTCTGGGCTGGGGCTGCATCCCTTGGGAATGGGACGTGGTGACCCCTGCAAGGTATCCCTGGAAAACCAGTGACTGTCTCGTTGTGGCTGAGGCCCCTGGGAGCTGTCTCTTTAAAGGACTCATTCCATCCCCCATTCTCCATGAGCCAGCCCCCCATTCCTGGTGGGAATTCCCACCCCACGCTGCCTCAGCGCTGCACTCCCCACCTTGAGTTCACTTTTTTAATTTGCCAATTTCTCGATCCCGCAAGACCAACGTTTTAATTTTTTCTGCTTTTTTTTTTTTTTTTGTTTTGTTGTTGTTTTGTTTTGTTTCCCCCTTTCCTTTCATTTTCACAGAAGAGATCAAAGAGGCTAGATGGTGAAAACATTTATATCAGGCATAGCAATTTAATGTTGGAGGTTTGTATGAACTTGAAGCTTTTTTTGAGTTGCATTTGCCTAAACCTTCTGCATCTGCGCTGAACTTCTTCCTCTTCTGCTGCTGCCTTTCTTTTGCATGCTCTTGCATGAAAGACCTTTGGATTTGGTTTGATTCTTTTTTTAATTATGCTTTTGCATGGTGACAGTAAACATGATGATGTGCAGCCATTCTTCCTTCTACCTCTTCTGACTTTCATTCTCTCATACCTACCCAAAATACATGATTGGCAGTGCCCGCGTCTGCTCTGGGACCCGCTGGGTGCTCACAGGGCCATGGATTGCATCCCTGACCAGTTTGGCATTGCTTGCAACAAATTATTCTCCTGGGGGGAAAAGCCAACCTGTGAAAATACAAAATTCAGGGTAAGCTGCAGGTGGAATTGGCACAGGTTGGGCAGAGAAGCTGTGGCTGCCCCATCCCTGGGAGTGTCCAAGGCCAGGTTGGACAGGGCTTGGAGCAACCTGGGCTGGTGGGAGGTGTCCCTGCCCATGGCAGGGGGTGGCACTGGATGAGATTTAGGGTCCCTTCCAACCCAAACCATTGTGGGATTCTGTGAAATTTTCACCCCTGGGCATTCAGGCCACCACAATGCCCATGTTAGTTCAGGCAGGAGGGATCCTTTTGGATGCTCCAGGGATGTTTCCATCCTCCTCCCAGCCCTTCCTGGCCTTGCAGCACCTCACCACCCTCAGGTCCCACCCTGCCTGCTGCCAGGTCCCCATGGATCTGACACAGGGGCTCAGTGGCTCATCCCTCCACATTCCAGCTCTTCCCTTGGGATTTGGGATCCCTTTCCATTTGGTTTCACCCAAGCACGGTCTCAGAACAGACCATGCCAATCATATATTTTAATTTTTTAATACACTGTGTTCTGGGAGATGTTTTGTGGCTTCTGATACTCTGGTCCTGTGTCACGTGTTTCTACTCAAACTTGCAGCCCCAGCAGCTCGTAGGGTTTCCCTTTTGGCATCTCTTGAAAAAGTGGAGTGAACCAACTGCCTTCTCCTAATCGGAATTTTCAAAGTTTTGCAGCTTTTGGGGGGGTTTATTTTTAATTTTACTGCTTTTTTTTACCCTGCTGACAACGTAGAGCTTTGAGCCACGAGCGAAGGGGGTGCACACCATGGGCTGCTGCTGGAGCTCTGAAGACTCTGCCCATCACCTTCTTCCACCCAACTCCAACAGCTCCACCTCCCCAACCCCAAAGAGAGCTTTGTCATTGCTTCCAAATCCCTTTGTCCTGTCAGTGCAACACCCAGCCCTTTCCCTCCCTGGTTCTGTTGCAGGTGCTCCAGCCCTCCCCTAGCACAGGGCTCAAGCCTCCCTTCATTCCCTTGGTTTTTTTAACCCCTGCACTTGGCAGGGCAGACACTTTCCCAGCAGACCTCGCCCTCCTGGAGCTGCCTGTTGTTTCTCTTGGAAGCTTTGGAACTCTCCTCCTGCACCAGGTTCTTGCAGAAAGGGCAAAACAGGAGGAAAAGGAGGTGACGCTGAGCGAGCTGGTCCCTCGAGGTGCTTCCCAGACCCGGCTCCACGTAGCTCCTCGTGGCTTTAGGTCCTCTCCAGCCCTGCCAGGCCCTGCTCCTGCTCAGTGCTGGAAGAGCCAGGGTGGTCCTTCTCTCTTCTCTGAGCCAGGAGCATCCCTAGGGTTCCTAAAGCCAGGCAGGGATTGACCCCGGAGTGCTCAGCAGATTTAGTTCTGACTTTTTCCTACCCAGCCTTATACTCTCATCCAGGATGGATGCCAGAACTTACCCTTTTCCCCCAAAAACTGTGCCAAAAAGAGTAAATGTTGTCAAAGAGGCATTTGGGGTTCAGCTGTGTCCTGGGTGAGCTGCAGGGAGGCAGATTTTGGGGAGGGTCCCTCCTTTAGGGGGGGGATGTGTTTTCTAAACCCCATGGGCTGAGTAAGAGCTGAAAGCACAAAAATAGTGAAATTTCCCAGTGATGCTTTTACTGACCTTGATTTCCCCCTTTCTTGCTGCTTTTTGGCCCTGTCCAGAAAAGGTGGTGTTTGCCTTATGCCTATTTTATGCAAAAGCTTTGTTTTCTCCAAACTCTGATTTGCTTGCAAAGAAAAAACTATTTTGAACAAGCTGAATTGCCTTGAAGTCTGTGTGTTTATGCTGTAAACTGGCATCACAGAGTAGAAACCTGGCCTTTTCCCCATGAAAAATTGTAGCAGGAGTTTCTGCATTGATCCAGCATAAAAGAAATCCTCAGTTTGATTTAAAAAAAAAAAAATAAAATCATCTCATCTTCATTTCAGAAGTCTAAAACCTCCTCTGGCAGTTGCTGGAGGGATGAGATGAGAAGCAAGGGGGAAAAAAATGGTAATGGGGATAATTCTGGGAGCAAAGATAACTCCTGGTAGGATGAAAGAGAAAGAGATACAAAGAGAGCAAAGAAAAAACATAAATTGGGAAAACATTAATTGTGTTGATACCTGGGAATATTCCAGGAAAAGAAAGCAAACCCACCCCATACTTAAAAAGAAAAACATCTTGGGGGGATCCATGAGGTTCCAGGTCACTGGTTTGGAGTGGCTGGAGGAGAAGACCCTCCTGGAGGAGCTTCTCCCAAGGAATCCAGGAGGAGAGAGGAGAGAGGAGGCTCCCTTGGCGTGTTTGCAGTGTGAGCACAGCTTTGCTAAGCTCAGCCTAGGCAGCCCCAGCTCCTCCCCACGCCCCTGGGCTCACCCTCTCCTTTTGCTGGTAGGATCTAGACAAGCCCCAGGAGGAAATCAAGAAGCACCACGCCAACATCAGCGAGCTGAAGAAGAACTTCATGGAGTCCGTCCCGGAGCCGCGGCCGAGCGAGTGGGACAAACGCCTGTCCACCCACTCCCCCTTCCGCACCCTCAACGTCAACGGGCAGATCCCCACGGGGGCAGATGGGGTGAGTACCTGGGGGCATGGGGGTGTGCCAAGGGGTGGCCTTGCAGGGCAGGAGTCACCCTTAGCCCCCCCTTAGCTGTGTGGAGTTTCGTGGATTTTTGACACGTGGAGGGGTCCCTGAGAGAAGCGAAGCTTTGGTGTCGTCCCAACGGGGGTTTTGTGTTTGGTGAAGAGGATGGAGGGATTCCTCACCTGCCTTGGGTGCTGCTTCTCCTGCTGTTGCTGTCACTGTGATGTTAGAACTTCCCAGGGTTGGTCTGGGGGTTAGAGCTCCCCAAAATGTTGGGAAAAACCCACCCAAACTCTTAAATTGGAGAGAATTCTTACTTCAGAGGGACTATTGCAAGCCAGTGCAGAAGCACTGGGATGGGATCATTGTTTCCAAAATCACCTTGTTGTCCAGCTTATTCTTGGGTTTAGACTTGCATTAGGAACTCCAGGTGCTGATCTGCTGTGGAGGCTTCAGGAAGACTCCTCAGGTGGCTACAGCAGGGCTGGTCATACATGACGGGAACCTTCCTCCTCCTTAGTAGCCACATACACTCAGTTTCTCTGCTAAGTTCCTTAAAAAGGTAATTTTCCAAAGAAACCCAGTTGCAGCAGCAGAGATCTGTCACCAACTGGTTTCTTCTTGGCTAAGAGACACTTTCTCTGTGTCATATTGGTGGTGCCTAACTCAGATTTGGAGCTTGTGAGTAAAACTGTAGTTGGCACCCATGGTAATCAGTCTCTGATTGCTCCCTCACTCAGTAGGAAATGCAATTTTTTATTGCAACAGAAAAATTGCAACCCTGGCTGTGGTTTAAGCCCAGCTTGTCCCCTTCCTGCCCACAGCCCTGCAGATAAACTCGTGTTGAATCTTCAAACCATTGCAAGGGAGCTACTTATTACTGAGGAAATCATCCTGCAGTGGATGGAGCATTGGAGCACCCCCAAGGGCTTTAACACCAAGTTTCCTCCAGGCTCCTCCACAGAGAAGACCCAGGGCAGCTTCAGGGGGATTTTCCTGCTAGAGATCCCCAAATTCAACATAGCAGGGTGGGTTGTTACAGAATCATGGAATAGTTTGGGTTGGAAGGGACTTAAAGCCCATCCCTTTCCACTCCTTCCACCAGCCCAGGTTGCCCCAAGCCCCTTCCAGCCTGGCCTTGGACTCTTCCAGGGATGGGGCAGCCACAGCTTCCCTGGGAAGCCTCTCCCTGGGATTACCCTGGATGGACTTTGCTCTGTGGCTCCTGAGCCTCGGTGTAAATTCCACAGGAATTTGGGCAGCAGAGCTCTGCCCATGGGGCCATGTGGGTTTTGGGGTGTGGGAGGGACAGGGCAGGGGCTCTCAAGCTCCACAACTGCAGGTCAAGAATGATATTCCTGGTTATTATGAAGGATTTCTGACAAGGTGACCCCACTGTGAGGTGTTGGGGGGCTGCTGGTCATAATAACTGGATGGTGTGGGCTTGTCCCACCTGAGACTGCAGTGGGTCTTCAACACTGCAAACACTGGTGCCCCTGGATTTGCATTTCTGGAAATTCCCTCTTCATCTGAGCCTCTCTGAAGTGATGTTTGTCTGAGGTGGTGGTGGACACACTCTGTGAACTTCCAGAAATGCAGCTTCACCAGGCACTGAGCAGGGAGGGTGTTTGCCTTCACCTGCACGTGTTGAAGGATGGTGAACCATGAAGGTAAATCAAGGATGGTAAATCAGGGATGGTAGACCATGATAGTAAATCATGATGGTAAATTCAAGGTTGGTAAATCATGATGGTAATTCAAGGATGGTAGACCATGATGGTAACTAAGGATGGTAGACCATGATGGTAATTCAAGGATGGTAGACCATGATGGTAACTAAGGATGGTAGACCATGATGGTGATTAAGGATGGTAGACCATGATGGTGATTAAGGATGGTAGACCATGATGGTGATTAAGGATGGTAGACCATGATGGTGA
>JAWWEW010000060.1:165845-181627 GCA_035583185.1 Anabacerthia variegaticeps
TTAAGGATGATAACTCACGGTGCAAAGTGGTACCCTCACCCTGCCCCAGTGGCCAAAGGGTTTTGTGCCAGGGGCTGCTTTTCTGCTGTTCCTCTATGTTTTATTACGAGGCAACTGAACCTTAACACGCTTTGTGTGTCCAGGTCAAGAAAGTCACTGTCCTATCTTCTGAGAGACAGGTTGGTGGGCTCGAGGTAAAGCTGCTGCTCTGATCTGTGCTGCTGAACCAGACTTGCTATTGCAATGGCACCGAGCAAAAACTCGACAGCAGCTGCTGGATAACATTTTTTTTCTTTTGGCTACCTGAAGTAGTTTCATAACTCACACCCAGAGGACTTTGGCACTGCTGCAGCTTTTGCAGCTTTCAGTTTTGGCTTATTTTGGTGCATGGCTGGGTCGAGAAAGCTGCATGAGCGATGTAACCGTGTACTCGGAGAGAAAAGCAATTCTGAGAGTTTAACTGTTCCCTGTTCTTTTTATGTTGTCTTTCTTCCCGTTTGTTTTTTTGTTTTCTTTCGTTTGTTGTTGTTTTAACAACCATGTTACTCTTGCATCTTATATTTTCTTTTGCTGCCCAGTCTCCCAGCTACTTTCTCCCCAATTCTCACCACTTAGGGGTGTGCAAAGAACCAGTCCCAAAGTACCGCACTGACCAGAGGAGGTTGGCTCAGCTCAGGGAGCTTCGAGCCAAGTTTTTCCTCTCCTAAGTACACTTGGATTTGCCCAGGGCTGGCAAATTAAAGGGTTGGAGAGTTCCTGCACAGCAACATTCCCACAGTCTTTCCTTTCTTCAGCAGCAGTGCTGGAGCCTTTGCATGGTCCTGTGTGCCCATTTACTCCTGCCGGGTTTTTTAACATCGCTCACACTCCAGAAACAAAAGTGCTAAAATGGAGCAAAATTCCAGCAGTCTGCACTGCTCCTACTGCCACCCTGCCCCTTCCCCACGGGGGATTTCTAAGAATAGCAATTTTTCACTCCTTCCAGTGGACTTTTCAAACCAATCAGTGTTTTGATACTCTGGTCAGAACTCTGGCAAAGCCTTTTGTAGCTGCTCCGTGTGTGGCTGTTCCGTGGGATTTGCCAAGCACTGGCTTTAAGGCTCCCTTAGGAAGCTGTCAGAGACCACCTTTTGTACTGCACCATCCCTGTTTCTAATGCCTCCAGCCTGTTTTCTCAACCATTCCAATTCCAAAACACTCCAGGAGGGGCTTTTTTTCTGCTTTTCTGGGAGGGCAGGCACGAAACCCCCACGATCCCCATCCAGATGTTGGTGAGCTCTGCAGGGAGGACATGGATCTGTAGCTCCAAGGCTGGTGTGGCCCAGGCCACCAGCAGCTCTGCTCCCCAGGGCAGTTTATTTCACGCTGAGAAGAGCTGTCCTAATGCTTTGCACACCTCCAAGTGTCACTTTGGGCACTTTCCATCTGTCATTTTTGTTCATCTCTCTCTGTCTTTCTTGATCTTCTACCACGAAAGCAGACACGGGAACGTCCTCTGTTAGTACAGAATGAAGACAAACTAAAAAAGCAGCAGATACCTCCTGAGACAGCCTTTCCCCGGCCAGCAAGTGAAGCAACTCTTCCAAAGGTTTCTATTGCCATCCCTGAGGAGCAGAAAGCACTCAAAAAGTGTCAGCTCTACTCTAGCATTTTTCCTTCTCCGCGTATTCCCTTTATGATGTCCTTTCTCCTGGTCGTAGCACTGACTGTCTGGTGGCTGCTCTTTCTCTGAGTGGCAACAGGGTCATGGTGAAATCTCAAGACCAAAGCTCCTGAATGTCTTGGCCGTGGGCTCTGCTGCACCTTCCTTGTCCTGGTGTTTGATCTGCGTAGCTCGCTGTCCCGGGGAGGGACACCCCGCCACCGTCGCGTTCACCCCGCTCTGTGTCCTTGTGTGGCTGGCATGGGACCTGGCAGGAGTGGTCATGGATTATCCAGGGCCATTCTGGAGTGTCCTTCTGTGCAAAAGGGAATTCTTTGATCCCTGTGCCTGGTTGCTGTGAGGGGGCAGATGGGGAGAGGAAATTATGGGAGGAGTCGCTGCTTGCTGAGCCCCTGTAGACTTCACACAGGAATTGCTGGAGAATTGCTTTAGAGCTTGTTGTTTTACATGGAAGGTGTTCCAAAGCTGAAGAACATTTGATACTGGTCCAAAAGGGGCTTTACAGCAACCTGCTGAATCACAGAATCATGGAGTGGGTTGGGTAGGAAGGGACCTTAAACAGCAGCTCATTCCAACCCCCTGTCGTGGGCAGGGACACCTTCCACTCTCCCAGGTTGCTCCAACCTCCTTGGACACTTCCAGGGATGGAGAGTCCACCACCTCCCTGGGCAACAAGAGGTTGAATCTCTAGGAAGAACATCAGGATCTAATCCATAACCACTCCTTTTCTAGGGAACCCAGATTGGCATTGGGATCCAAAGTTCTCGTTCTCACTGTTGCTGGTGGTGATGACTTAGGGACAGGGACAGGCAGCTTTCCTTTCCCCAGTGGGGGAAACCTTTGGCAAAGCATCCCAGCTTCCCTCTCCACCCCTATTCTGGTGTCCAAGAAGATACAGGAGAAAACCCCTTGCAAGGAGATATTTATTGCACACCCAGATTCATCATTTCTTGGAATCCCATGGTCTTGGTGCTCTTGGGCTGTGTTTTATTTAATTTTTGTGGAACTAATGGACTTGTGAGGTCACAGGGCTGGAGTCACCTGCTGTTCTGACATCCCCTCTGTTGCCATGTTGGCTTGGCCACATCAGGACACACTTCTAACTGTTAACCCCTCGCCTGGTTTTGATTCCTCAGCCCAAGCGTTGCATGCTGCTCGTTGTTTGCTGCCTACAGTGTAAATGTGTGGGTGATGCTCCCCTTTCTCCCAGCTCTCCTGGCTCCAGGATGTCTCCTGGGCAGGCTCCAGCCCAGCTGGGCTGAGCTTTGTGAGCTGCAGGCAAGGTGGGGCTTTGAGGGGTTTCTTTTCTGTAAATAGTAAAGATGGGGCTGAGCTGAGCCCCCCACGTCTCCTTTCAGCACCAATCCTGCTGGACACAGTGACTCTGGGGACAGCCCCCAGTGCCACCAGTGGTGGCAGCTGCTCCAGCAGCACGGAAGGGAAAGGAGCAGACCTTTCTTCCAGGGACTCAACTGTGTGAATATCTATAAATACATGTATTTATAACCCTTTGTAGATCTGTATCCGTGTGAACAGTGTTATTTAGGAAGCAGATAAGCTTGCAGGAATAAGGCAAACATGGCATGTGCTGTCTGCTCAGAGGGTCTGTGGGGGATCACAGACCACTTGAGCCACCTCTTGCTCTCAGTGTACAGGCTGAGGCTCTAAATGCTGTCTCAGAAACTTAGGTTGGTAGTGAAACCCTTTGTTTTAATCCCATGGGAATCTTGCCCATTCCTCTTGTACCCTGCTCTGATTAGTTCACCAGTTTGTGCCTTTAGGACTTTGTTTTGTGAGGATGCTGGGTTTCCATTGGAAAAGATTCCTCCCTTTTCAATACACTGCCTTTAACACAACTGGCTTCCTCCTCCAGTGCTTGGAAGTGTAGGAGTCAGAGGGTTGGTGTCCAGGTGAAGGAGAGAGGCTGCAGGCTGTGTCCCTGCATCCTTGGAGCATCCCTTGGGATGTTCTTCAACTCCAGTGAGGTTGGGGTGGAGCTGAGGAAGACAAAGGTGGGCCCTGGAGAGGAGAGGTGGGGGAGGATGCTGAGGATGCTGTGCAGAAGATGCAGGATGGAAGAAGCCAGGGGGAGCTTCTGGCTGGGATTCCCTGCCTGCACCTCCTTCCCAAAACTGGAACAGGCACAGTGAAAATCGAGGTCTGGTTCCTCTCCCCATTGTGGGGAGGGAAGGGATGGGGGTTGTGTGGGGGTCTCTCTGTCCACTTTCTGCCCATATTTCCTGGAGAAGAGCAGCTGAAACACAGAGGTGCTCCCTTCCCAAAGCCATTCCTTGGGATCACTTGGAATGCTGTGTGGTCCTGGATGTGTCTTTTTGGTCCCACAACAAGGACTTGGAGGCCACACCAATGGCTTTGGCAAAGCCATGGTTTCTGTAGCTCTGTCACCCAGTTCCAAAGGACCTGAAGTCTAAAAAAAAACCCTTTGCCCAGGGCAATGTTTGAGCTCAAGTCTGTAACTCTCTCATTCAGTCTCTTCCTCTTTTTTAATCTTGGCACGAGTCTGGTTGTCATCAGCAAAAATCCTTGGAAACTTTACACTCCGAGAACACTCAGGAAGATTTTTGGGATTTATATCCCAACTATCACTGCAGAGTATAAAGAAACTGAACAAAGGCTCTCTATTTCTCTGGCATTTTCGAGGCCAGTTATCCCTCTTCACCCAGGTGGGTGTGATCCCTGCTGACAGAACTTACCAGGAACAGAACCCTCATCCATCCCATGCCACAGGGATGTGCCTGCTGGGCTCCAGCCCCTTTCCCAGTCATCCCTCTGCCTTTTTCCCTCTTTTCTTGTGAGGCAAAGGGAGTGACAGTCCCTGGCAGTCCACGGAAGGTCTTGTTCCTGCACATCTTCTCTCCTGTTTGTGCACATTCTGTGTCTGTCCCACCTTGGTGCTGCCGTTCTGCCCTTTCCCCTTGATGTCCATGTGGGATTCAGCCCTGAGAGGAGGGATTTTGGGATGCCTCCTGTCATCCCTGAGCACAGGGAATGCTGCTTGGCTCAGGTGGTGTCACAGGGCAGAGCTCTCAGGGTTGGGAAAGGAACCAACGCTGTGTTTCACTCCCTGTTTTCCTCAGGAATAACCTTACTGGGAGCACTGGGAGCCCCCCCTGACCCTGGCACCCCTCACAGGGATTCCCCCCCTGGGGCAATGCCAGGCTGTGAGTGATGGACATCTGAGTTGTCCCTTCCTGGATCCTTCCAGGATGCTGGAATTGTCTGTAGCAGGCAGCCTCATCCTGGCTGGCATGAGAAACCCTGATTTTTCTGCTGCACAACGTGCCATTGTGGTGGTTCTGGCTCACCAGGAGAAGTCTGGCAGCAGTTTTGGTGTTTTCTTTAGGCTTTCCCAGTGGTTTGGGGTGTGGTCACTCAGCTCTTTGGTGCTCCTGAGGGGGATCCCATTGGGAGCTGCTGAGGCTCCAGCCTTTTCCATCATGACATTGGTGGGTGGCTCCACATTCCCTTCCTGGATCTTCTGACCCTGATTCCATCCCTTCTGAGCACCACCTAAAACACACAGGGGTTTCTTGTGCTTTCCTGGGAGGGTTATCACAATATCCTGAGTTGGAAGGACCATCAAGACCAACTCCTGGTTGTTACAGGCAAAGTGTCTTTCACTTCATGTCACTGTCAGTAATTTGTCACTCTGAGAATCCTTCCACTGGTTGATTGGGTTTTCTTTTTCCCTGCTCGGGAGTTGATGGTGCCTGTTCTGACCTACAGGAGGAGGGAGGAAGTTTTCTGGGTAAATTCAGCCCTCCAAAAAAAGGATTATGGGTTTATTCAGAAACATTTTGGTCTGCATTAGTAGTGGGTGGCACTGGAGAGCCTCAATGTTGGTTCCTCTTGTGTCTTTATTGGCATCTGTCGTGGTTTGTGAGGCCAGAGGGAAGGGCTGGCCCTGGTTTGGGCCCTTTGGGATCCTCTGTCAGTGGTGCATGGTCGTGTTGGATCAGTTTGTGGGGACTAAAAACACTTTCTTTTTTTACCTAAAATGCTCTCTTTTGGAACACTTTTTCGGTTTTGTATTTTTTCTCAGATTTTTTCTTTGTAAATATGTACATTTATCATTAATAAATGTTATTGCAAATCACGTCCTTCTTTTCCACTGCTTATTAACCAAAAAAAAGCTGTGTGTTAACAACCTGTGTTAATGAATTCCTTGGACTAACCCTCAGTATTCCTTTCTCAAACCAGGAGCCATCAGACCTTGGGTCCTTGCTGGGTGTTTTCATGGTGTTGGGTCTGCTGGACACTCTTGGGTGTGGGTTTGGTGCTCCTGGGAGAGGGGACACCCAGGGTTGCAGCTCTGAGCTTTTCAACTGGCCAGAATAACTCAAGTGAGGATTAAATCCTGCTTGGTTTAGGACAGGCTTTGTCTGGAGGAGCTCAGAAGGTTCAGCCCTCTACCAAATGCTTGATGTCACACTAACCCCTTCCCCCTCTTCCTTCTCAGAGTGAGAGGTAGGAAAAATCAATGGCAGGGAGTTGTTTGGGTGCAGATCCTGCACAATTCCTGTGTCTGAGGACAAAAATGCTCCTTTTGGGTTCCCAATGGACCACTGTTTGTCTGCTCAGTGGGACAACACGAGCCTCTGGGTGGGTTTTGGCTGCCTGAAGCTCAGGTTGTGTTTAGAGGCTGTAGCAAGAGTCACTTTTAATTTTCACTCCCAGCTTTTCTCTTGTGAGATTATTTATTCTGGATAAACCACTCAGCTCATTCTGTGCTGTCACAAGAGGTCACAAGGAGGCAGATGAGCTGCTGCTCCCTGGCACCAGAGCAGAGCTGGAACCTCCCTTAGGAAATGAGGGAAGTGAAAAGCAGCAGCCCAAAATTGATGTCAGCCAGAAACCCTGATGTGCTCCCCTCTTTTCCAGAGGCAGCTCTTGCAGTGCCACTGGTGTGTTCTCTGCACAGGGAATCTGGTGTAAGAAGCCACTCACCCCCCATAGAAGGGCTGGGAAGGGGACCAGGGTGGGTGGGGTGATGAATCATTTTCCCAACAACCTTATTTTGATAATTTAAGTCTCAGTTTTGCTGTTGTTTCCTGTTGCCCAGTCCTTGGGAGCGATGGGAGGTGGTTGCTGAGTGTTGTGCAACATCCTGGCTTCTTGCTCAGGACTGAATTCAATCTTTTGGAGCTTCTGTGAATTTTCTAGCATTGCTTTTAATCTTGGTCAAAATCTCTTTTATCCTTCTGTTGTCTGACTGGGCTGGGCAGGATGTTGTGAACAGATCAATGGCAATCAAAAAATCCATGCAAACCCATAGGTGCTGCCCATCCTTTCCCATGCCAGGGTGTGTTGAACAGCTCCTAAACCTTTTGAACTTGTGTCTTTAAGGCAAAGCAGTTCTGTAAGGCAATGGCAGGTACTGTCAAATAAGGCTCTCTTGTTTTCTGCTTTATAACACTTTTTACCCAAGTGCTTTGCCAGCTGTGACTTTGAGCATCACTTGATCTGGGAGCGCTCTCTGGTGAGTGTGGTTTGCTGCAAAGGCAACATCATCTCCTCCTGCATCCCTAGCTGGTCACTCTGAGCTTCTGGGGCTCCTTGTTTGGGGATAACCTAATAACAGCCTTCACAATTCCATTGCCACCCTGCAAAAGAGTGGGCTTGGGAAGTTCTGAGCAGCTGGGATTTGTGGTGCTTGGTGTGGTGGCTGGAGGGAGTCAGGGAGTGCTGTACCTTCATGGCTCTGTTATTTTATATAAAATACCTTTAAGAGCTGGCACATGACATCATTTTAGCACTCCTTAAGTTTCCTGCAGGACAAGAGTATGGTTTGGGATGGGAAGAATGGAATATTCCCCAGGGAGAGGCAGCAGTGTGAAAACAACACCCACTCTGCCAGCACAGGAGGCTGGCTCATAAAATAGGTCCTGATCCAAAACATCAGGGCCTTGAAAAAAGACAAGCAAACAAATCCCTTGGGCCACTGATATCAACCATGCAATTAAGCCTGTTATTAATTTATCCCCAGTCTGATTTATTGTGTAGCACTTCCCCCTGCAATGCTTGAGCTGAATCCTCAGGTGCACCAAGATGTGTCTTTAGAGGGTGGTGCTTTAGTTTGATTTGTGTCTGGGGGGATTTGTTTCTTCTGGGGCATTGCATCCTGTCCTGTGTTTAATTGCCACTGTGTTTGGCTGCTTTGTGCTTCATTTAGGCCTGGCTGGGTTGGGGTTGTGCCCCTGGAAATGAGCAGTTTGTAGCCCAGGCACCTCTCAGGTTTCCTGGCTCTCCAGGAGAGCTTGGAACTCTGCAAATCTGAGCCCTGAACGTAGGGCTGCTTTTGCATTTGCAATTTAAAATAAATCTTGATAAGATCAGAAATTGGAACAGATGCTGAAATTCCCAGGGGGGGAGTTTTACAGAGATAATTGTACCTAGAAACAAATACCTTTCCATTGCTCTCTCTTCTTACCAGTGGAATAGGAAGGCAAGGCAAAAAGTGCTTCTGATCAGTTGATCTTATCAGGATTTCATTGTGCCTCTCCAGCTTGCATGTTTGCTGCTGCACTTGGCTCTACTGGGACCAGTTTATGCTTGGCACAGGCTCCATTCCAGCTTCCCCTTCCTCTCTGCCTCTGTCATACAAGATACTTCCAAAATGCAAATTGTTTTCTTTGTCTGGGAAAGGGAACTGGGAGCTTGTTTTGACTGTATCCAGGTTTTTGTCTCTTCACTGGATCAATGTTTGTGTAGCTGGTTAATCTGCTTTGTTTTATCTGTTGTTCTTCCTCTTGGGTGAGGAGTGCCCCAGCTGTTTGGTAAGGAAATCTGCTCCCAAGGCATGTTCCCTCAAACCCCAGAAAGATGTGCTGTCTTCTCAAGATCCCAGGAGTAATGTGCAAGGTTTAGCATGTATAATTAAGGGAAGATCATTATATTGGCAGTGTATAAATGCAGGTTTTAAAACAAGATTCAGACTTGGGTGTTCAAAGCTGATAACCCCATTCCTGGTGGAATATTGCAGTGGAGTGTCTTGTGGTAAGCAAATGAGGGTGGGATTTCGATGTAGAATCCCAGGATCCCAGAACATCCTGAGCTGGAAGGGACCCACAAGGATCATCCAGTCCAAGTCCTGGCCCTGCACAGACACCCCAACAATCCCCCCCTGTGCCCCAGAGCATCATCCAACCCCTCCTGCAGCTCTGGCAGCCTTGGAGCCGTGCCCACTGCCCTGGGGAGCCTGGGCAGTGCCCACCACCCTCTAGGGGAAGAGCCTTTTCCCCAAAATCCAACCTAACCCTGCCCTGACCCAGCTCCAGCCCTTCCCTGGGTGCTGTCCCTGGTCCTCACAGAGCAGAGATCAGTGCCATGAGGGGAGCTGCAGACCCCAATGAGGTCTCCCCTCAAATATTCCTTTGGATTAGCACATGTGGAAGTGGGTTTGGATCAGAAGTGACACTTCCCTGTGAGCGTGACCTGCTCTCACTGCTGCTCCTGGCCCTTCACTCCTGTGAAATGCATTTTGCTGAGCAACATCCCAAGAACTCCAGAGAAGCCCAAGAGGCTGGAAATCCTAATGGATAGAAATCTTACAGCTAATCCATCTGCAGCATAAAGAAGCAGAGAACTGAAAAATACCCTTGAGGAATGAGGGAAGAGTCATTTCTTGAAATGATGCTAAAAAAGGCATCTCTTTGTTCCTCCATAAAGCAGCTCCTGGTCTTACCCTGCCATTGAGCTGTGCCATTAGAGGAGGTCAGTCAGGGTGAGAACCTCTGGTTATAAAAAATGCATCCTACCAGATATCCCCCAGTCTTCAGACCTCACATTTTAAGCACAAATTACAGGGGGTTTGGGTTGCCCAGGGAATCGTCTCATTAGAAAGTGAGGCCACAGTTCCTGTCAATGCTGAAATTGGAATTACAGTTGGCAAAATGGTTTTGGATGAGCAGCCATGTGGCTGTTTTTATACAAAGTTACCCAAAGTCACTCATGAGGTTAATTATTGGAAAGAAATAATTGATGGAGCAGCATTCCTTGGGGTTTTCCCTTTTGTTCCCTGATTCTGGATGGTATGTGTGAAATGCAGGGGCCTGTACCTGCTTATTCTGCCCTTTTTGGAGGCAAATTTCCATGTGAGGAAGGAGAGAAATTCAATTTCCAGCACAGAGTTATTGCCTTGTTCCTGTTTTAACTCTTCCTTTCTGTCACTGCTGTTCCCTCCTGGCTCAAGGGCTCCCAGAGGTGCCAGAAAACCTGGCTGAGACTTTGCTGAGGAGCTGAACAGGAGCAGGAACCTCATTCTCTCAGCTTTTCCTACCCTGTAGATACTCTCACAAGGATTTTCCCAGTGCCACAATGACAGGTCTGTGTCAGCAATCCTGGAATTCCAACAGCCCAGAGGGTGCTCCGAGGGGTGAGCATTCCCAGGGTGGGAATTGTCAGGCACAGAAACTCTGGGCTTCTTCTTTTCACTCCCTGTGCAACTTAAAACACAGTAGAAAGTGTTCCAGTGAGTTCAAAGCAGAGCTGGGGGGTGGTTTGGGGATAATGGGTGGGTGTTGTTGCACGTGGGAATTTGGGATGTGCACAAGTCCCCACTTGCTACACTGGAATTATTCCTGTTCCAAACTGGGCGAGAAGCACTTAGTGGTGGCTCTTCCTTTAGGTGCAGAGAGTTGTTTTCTTATTAATTCCTTTCAGAAAGTGCATTATTAATGTCCCAGGAAGGCTGTGTGTCAATGCACTGGGTGCCTCCCCCAGCCCAGTTGTTCCCAGTGCCCAGCCCCACTGCTGCATGTGTTACTGGGGGATGTCTGATAGCAAAGCAACGTTTGACCTCCTGCCCTCTGCTCTCCCTAACCCTTCTCTTTCTCTCTTTCTCTCTCTTTGGCCTTTTTTGTGTATCCATTTCTTTTTAGAGAATGAGTGACTGTCCCTCCCAGGAGGATGTGGCTGCAGTGCCAGAGAGGAGCAGTGTTAACTCTGGCTTTGCATGGGAGGGCTCAAAGCAGTCGGTAGCTTGTAGTGCCACCCCAGTGCCACCCACCTCAGAGCCTTCTCCCAGCCAGCCCTCTGCTGCTTCCTCCCTAAGCAGCCAGGAGGAGGAGGAGGAGGAGGAGGCAGCTCCCAGCCTCCCCACCAGCGAGGAGGACCTGCCCTGTGGAAAGGGGGTTTGTGTGGATGTGCAGAAGGACTCAGAGCTCTCCGAGCCGGAGCCCCCCACCAGCCTTGCTCCACCTCCCCAGCAGCCCTGGGGACAGCAGGAGGAGGAGGAGGAGGTGGCAGAGGATGGTGAAGACACTTTTGCCTTTAGAAAGGCCCGTGGAGAGTGTCACCTCTCAGATGCTCCCAAGGGGCTGCCCGTGCTCATTCGCTGCTTCCAGGTAGTGAGCCCAGCTCCTGCTGCCCACACCCGGCTGCCTGGGATGGGGACCCCAACACTGCAGCAAGCAGATGCCACAGACCTGGAGAGGAGCTGGCTCTGCTTGGCCTGGCCTTGAGCTTCATCTCCAGCAGTCAGTGCCCACGAGCCCCTCTCAGTTTATCTGTGAATCCAACACGAGCCCCTCTCAATTTATCTTTATGCTGGATACAGTCGCTGCAGTGCAAAGCCCTTTGCTTGCTCTGGGATCAAAGCATCCCGTGGCACCCCCCAAAAAAAGGCTCCAAAATGATGTCATTTTTGTTCCTGGAGGGTTTTGCCAGCTCCTGCTGGAGCCTCAGCTCAGCAGAGCGGGCTGGAAGGTGTTTCCACGTGGGAGGTGTTGCCTGCTCCAGTGTTGCTGTGGCTTTTGGTTCAATAGGTGCCCCTTCCCTGCTAACAATCACGGTGGCATCTGGCAGGTTTGGGGATGGTGAGCACAAATTGAGCCCTCTGGGAGAGCACTGGGTCTGAACTAACTCCTGTCTTCTTCTGGATAATCACCAGGTGGTGGAACAACTGATTTGTCTTTCTCCCCCCACCCTTCATTCTCCTTCTGTTTTATCTGACATTGATTTAATAAAAGTTAAAGATCTGATGAGGGTTTTTAATAATGCACTTGCACTTGGAGTCAGGATAAAGCTGCTCTGATCAAGTCTTTGTGTGCCCGGGGTTGGTGTTAATCCCAGCACTGGCATCAGCAGATGAGGGTCCTCTTCTCCTGGCAGCTGGCAATGAGCTGCTGGTAATTAGGAAGTGAAGGATCAGTGTGGTGTTGGGCCACAGCAGTGAAACCCTTCAAGCCTGCCCTGGGCTCCCCAGAGGTGGGGAAGGGCTGGAGGATTTCTCTGCCTGTCTAATCCTCACTCCCCATCTCTGCCCAGCCACTTAACCCCAGGGCTTGCCAGGCTGCCCTTGTTTCCCACAGTGCTTTTATCAGATCAGTGTCAGAGGAGCCAGCAGGATGTGCAGGTGGGAGCTGGGGGCTCACTGGTGTTTCTGCCCTGTCTCACAGCCCCCCCTGGTGAAGACCCAGACTGTCACCATCTCTGACGTGTCCAGCGCCGTCAAGAGCGAAATTCCCACCAAGGAAGTGCCCATTGTCCACACAGAGACAAAGACCATCACCTATGAAGCTGCCCAGGTAAGGTGGGTCCTGATTCCTTTGCCAGGGGCTCAGCTGAGCTCAAGGGAGGGTTTTGTGTCCCTGTCCCCAGGATGAGACAACAGCACCTGCCTCTCTCCACACGTCCAAGCTGCAGCACAGGCATGCCCTGGTGCTGTGGGCTCTGTTTCCAGGGGCATCTGGTGGTTTTAGAGGAGCAGTGGGTTTGCTGTCCCTGAAGAGTAATTGTTTTTCAACATGTGCATGCAAACAGAATTTATCTTCAGCCCCTGGTGGCTTTGGGATGGGGATTGGACTGTGTGGAGTCGACCTTTCTTTCTGCAATAGAGATGTCTTGTGTTTTCCCAGCTCCCCTTGCTGTTTATGCCTCTTCAGAACCTGGTTTATAAATTATTCTCTAATCCTTTCAGTTTCAAGCCTGAAAGGGCTGTTGGACACCAGAGGTTCTGTATGAGATGCAGACAGAGTGGGGATGTGGGTGTTGGAAACTAGAAATGTTAGTGGAGTGAAACCAGTGTGTGCAGGTCTTATTAATTGCTGAGATTAAAATTCATCTTCAGTCGAAAACAGGTTTCATCATGGAATCCCAGGATGGTTTGGGTTGGGAGGGACCTTAAAAGATCATCCTGTTCCACCCCCTGCCATGGGCAGGGACACCTTCCACCAGCCCAGGTTGCTCCAAGCCCCATTGAACCTGGCCTTGGACACTTCCAGGGATCCAGGGGCAGCCACAGCTTCTCTGCCCAACCTGGGCCAGGGTCTGCCCACCCTCTCTGCCAACAATTCCTTCCCAATATCCCATCTATCCCTGCCCTCTGGCAGTGGGAAGCCATTCCCTGTGTCCTGTCCCTCCATGCCTTGTCCCCAGTCCCTCTCCAGCTCTTCTGGAGCCCCTTTAGGCACTGGAAGGGGCTCTCAAGTATCCCTGGATCCATCTCTTCTCCAGGCTGAACCCCAACTTTCTCAGCCTTTATTTATCCATTTGATGTTCTGGAGGCTGTCTCAGCTTGGCTTTGCCATCACTGGTTTTTGGCAGCAGCTCAGGCTCTGCTGTGGGAGTGAAATGACCATTAGGGATGTCCTTTGGGATGCAGGTATCCCATGCACCATGCTTGTATAATTCGGGATTCCTGATGAACAGAAGAGTTTTGCTCTAGCTGGGGGATGGAAAGGAAAAGTGCCTCTCCAGGGCTGGGAGCAGTGGGTTTGATGTGCCATGAGATTCCCTCAGTCTGTGGAAAATGGTCCCACCTTGTGGCAGCTCCAGAAATTGTCCCATGGCCGAGCTGGGAGTGCTGCCCAGTGAGGACATGGACAGGATGAGCTGGCCAGGATGACTTGAGTCAGGATTTTTGGGAGACCTTGAGGGGTTGACTTGGGCAGGAGGGGATCCAAGAACCAGCTCTAAAAGTTATTCCTGGCTCAGCAAAAGTCTGGATGTTTGTTGCTCCTGCAGGGATGTACAAGGGGCTGTCAGGAGGCAGGAAGGGTGGCAAGTCCCTCTGAGCCAGGTGATTCTCTTGGCTTTGTGGATGTCCATGGATGCAGGCAGCTGGAATTTGGGATTGGTGTCTGTGTTGGTCTCCCCTTGTGGTCCAAGAAGGGAGGGGTGTGCCCAGATTTGGGAACATCCCAGCCCTCCTGGTCTGAGGGATGTCCAGGTCCTCCCTGGTGCATTCTGTGGATCTGGGCACAGGTTGACTTGCTGTGTCCCACAATCCATGATGGAGAGGAGCTTCTGTCCTTGAATTGCCTCCTGTTTTGGTGCTGTGGAGCCCCTGCTCCTGCCCACCCTGCTCAGGACTCATGGCCTGTTCTTGTGTCCCACAGACAGATGGAGGCAATGGGGATTTAGACCCTGGAATCCTGCTGACTGCCCAGACCATCACTTCAGAAACCACCAGCAGCACCACCACCACCCAGATCACCAAGGTAACACCAACTCCAGCACCAACCTCATGGAGAGATGGGCAGAGCTGAATAACAGGGGGAAAAAAAACCCTCTTGGAAGTTTCTTTCAAAATACCTGATTAATTCCTGAAACAAAGCACGGCGGGCTGGGGTTGCCCACGTTAAGGCTGAATTATGCATGAATTGCAGCACAGCCTGTGGGCTCTGACTGTCCTGGGGAGCAGCAGAAGAGCTGTGCTGGGAGGAAAAGCTCTTCCCTGGCTCAGCTATAAAAAAAAAAGACTATTTGACAGTTTCCCTCTGAGCAGCAGCGCTTTCCCCGTGACTGATGCTCTTTGGTGACGCTATTTTGGGATCCTGGCTTAGCCAGGCAGCCCCAGTGAGCTCCAGTTCCTCTGCTCTTCCACCCTGACAGCAGCTTTGCCTTCTCTTCTAGACTGTCAAAGGTGGCATCTCAGAGACAAGGATTGAGAAGAGGATTGTCATCACAGGAGATGCAGATGTAGACCATGACCAGGTAGGAGTGTGGGTGTGATCCAGGGGAGCTTCCCAGAGCTGGCACAAAGGAGGGTCAGGCTGCCTAAAAAACTCAAGGCACTGAAAAACTGACCCAGGGAAATTCTACAGGGGGAGAACTTGGTATTTTTTTAGTTTGTGGCTGCTCCATCCCTGGAAGTGTCCCAGGCCAGGTTTGATGGGGCTTGGAGCAACCTGGGCTAGTGGAAGGTGTCCCTGCCCATGGCAGGGGGTGGAACTGGATGAGCTTTAAGGTCCCTCCCAACCCAAACCCTTCCATGATTCTATATCAGTAATAAATTCCTCTTTGACATTATGCAGCTGAGCCAGCAAAGCTGAATTCTGTTCTGAAACTGATGTTGGCAGCAAAATTTTGATGCCAGAATTGTTCTGGACAACGGCACTTAAAAAAAAAATAAATCCATAAAAATGTGAAATAAAAGTTTTCCTTGACATCTGGCTGATGTGCATTAATTTCCCCATAACTTTGAAGCACTATTGCTGCTGTCTGGTGCCAGAAGTCATTTCAGAGCACTCAGCACCTGCATTAAATCTCCTTGGCTTGATATGAAACCTTTTTTGATGAGTCAGCCCCATTGGCCTCTGGCGTGTGTTGGAAGTGATGATTTTGTCATCAGAGAATTAGCCTGTGAATTTAAATTTAGTTGCAAGTATCGTGGGGGTGGAGAATATTCTTGTGACAAGAACTGGTTGATGAGTTCCAACAGCAAATGTCTGAGATGTCTGAAATGTGCTCATCACACTGGCTGGAAGAATAAACAGGGTTGGCTTAATTGCTCTCCTCCATCTCCTACCAGGGGGCAGTGGAGAGGTGGGGGGTACTCAAAAAACAGCTTTTCCCTTCAGAAATGATATCACAGCACCAAAAGTCACCAAAGGGTGTGGTTGAAGTCCTGGGGCCAGTTTCGGACATCACAATATAAGAAAGATGTAAAGCCTTTAGAGAGTGTCCAAAGGGGGGACATGGAGATGGTGAAGGGTCAGGAGGGGACATGTGAGGAGCAGCTGAGGGCACTTGGTGTGTTCAGCTGGAGGAGACTGAGGGCAGAGCTCAGCAGGGCTGGGGCTGGGTCAGGGCAGGGTCAGGGGGGATCTCAGCCAAAGGTTCTTCTTCCCCCAGAGGGTGGTGGGCACTGCCCAGG
>JAWWEW010000060.1:191918-217252 GCA_035583185.1 Anabacerthia variegaticeps
CCCACCGTCCATGTCGATGATGGTGTGGCCACCACCATCACCACCACCAGCATCATCACCAGCATCACCAGCACCACAGTCCTGGCCACCACAGGGTGCCACGCTGTCGCCCACAGCGAGCGGGGCGCGGGCGAGCCGTGGGGTTTCGGGGGGATGCTCAGCCCTCCCTCCGGCCCCCCGCGCCGCCTCCAGCAGGCAATTGTTGAGTTTGATGACGGGCAGTGCCAGGGCACCCACGGCCGAGCAGAGCAGGGACTCGGGCCCGGCACGCCGCGGGATGCCCAGGGGGGCGTCGGAGGGGACGGAGCGGAGGCTCCGCAGGGAAAGCGCCGGGGACGCCGTCGGGCGCTGCAGGAGCTCGGCCACGGCCTGGAGCCGGGGGGGGCCGTAGCAGTCGGACCACTTGGTGCCAGGGCAGGGCTGGCAGGACAGGTCCACCCGGTAACAGCCCTCCAGGCACTCGGCCGTGGCCTTGGGGCCGGGCTGGCCGTCCCCCTGCGGGCAGTGCCCGTCCTCGGGGCCGGCGCCCTCGGGGAGCCCCCCGGCCATGCCGTAGAGCCCCTTCTGCATCAGCCGCCGCGTCTCCATGTCCCTGTTCTCGTAGAGCATGGTGTTGGCGCAGATGAAGATGAAGAGCCCGATGCCCATGATGACGGGGCCGATCAGCTTCAGCTTCTCGCTGTGGGGCCCGTGTCGCGTGGCCGTCACCTCCCTCCTCGTGTCCCCGGCCACGCTGCTGGCATTGCCCGCGCCCGCCCCGGCGCCGCCGTGCCCCCGGTGGGGCCAGTAGCCCACCACGGCGATGGTCATGCCCACCAGGACCACGGAGATGCCCACCATGACGAAGGCTCCGGCCGGCGAGCGCATACGGAGCTGCCCCTTCGGAGGGGGCTCCGTCGGGGATTTGCGGCGCAGGCGGCGGCCCCGGCGCCGGGAGGGCACGGGGGGCACCGGAGCTTTGGGCACCCCCGGCCCCCGCACGGGGCCATTGGGTTCGGTGCTCTCCACGGTCATCGCCTAGTCCGGCCCGGCCACTCTGCCTGTGGGGAGGGAGGGGAGAGGGTGAGGAGGTGTCACTGGGGGTGTCTGGGGTGCTGGAGAATGGGGATCAGAGGGACGTGGGGAGTGGGAGGGTATGGGGGACACGGAGGGGCAACAGGGACACCGGGAGTGTGGGGGTACTGGGGACATGGAATGGCACAGGGACACACAAGGAGCATGGGGATCACAGGGACACCAGGAGTGTGGGGGTACTGGGGACACGGAATGGCACAGGGACACCAGGAGTGTGGGGATACTGGGGACATGGAATGACACAGGGACACACCAGGAGTGTGGGGGTACTGGGGACATGGAATGGCACAGGGACACCAGGAGCGTGGGGATGGCAGAAGGATGGGAACTACAGGGACACTGGGGAATGTGAGGGTACTGGGAACACTGGTGGGTACAGTGACACCAGGGGCATGGGGATGCTGGGAGCACAAGGAGAACACAGGGACACCGGGAGTGTGAGGGTACAGGGCACCTGTGTGGGCACAGGGACACCAGGAGCACGGGGAAGAGGGACACTGGGAACACAGGGATTCCAGGAGCACAAGGGCCATGGGGAGCATGGGGGTCCTGGGAGCAAAAGGCTGTCAGGAGCACGAGGGCCATGGGAACAGCCAGAAGCACAGGGATGCCAGGAGCACGGGGAGCATGGGGAACACGACACAAAGCTCCACAGCCAGGGATTGCCAGGGATTCCCAGTGTTCCATTTGATCCAGCCCCTGATCTCCTACAGGAGCAAAGAGCTGTGGAAGCTGCTGCCCAAAGCAGCCCCAGCAGGGCTGGCACCATCGTGCCAGGGATAAGTGGTGCCCCACGCCACTGGGAAGCCAAAACACACCTTGAACACGTCCCAGACCGAAAACATCCTTAAAAAAATATAAATAAGCTGCTGCTGACAGGAATCCGTGTCCTCCCGGTGCGGGACGGAGTGTCCGAGCACAATCCCGTGTCTCCTGGCACTGCCAACACGGGAATGCTGCCCTTGGGAACATCCCCAAAGCAGGGGGAGCTGCAGGGTGGCCCCCAGTGTGGGAGGGGGCTTGTCACTCCAATTTGTGCAGCTCAAATTGACAGGAAAAGCATTTGGACAACACACAATCAAGGATACTTAGCACTTAAAACCCAGACACTAAACCCAAGGAGAAGCCCTGGGAGGAAAGGGGGTGACCACTCCAATTTTACTCCCTGAGATGAATGAAGTGCTGAGAGCCAGTGACCAGCGGCCAAACAGCAGGAAAAATAGGATACTACATTTTTTTTTTCCCTGCAGTCTTAATCATCTTAAGGTGTTATTAGCATCAGAGGGAAGGAATTAAAGATATGAGTTTCAGGATGACAGCGTGTTCCTGGCACAAGGCTGTCGAGCGGTGACAGCTTGAATAAGGGAGACTTAAAGGGGAAAAAAAAGAGAAAGTCCCAAACAAACGAGTCCAAACCCCCAGGCCACTGCTGAGGGGGTGTTAAGCCTTTCTGGGAAACAAGCTGCTAATCCCCCGTGGCAAAAGGGGAAACACAATAAACCCAAAGCAGCGTTGTCCCTGAATGGGAAAATGAGGGTTTAAATATTTTGGTATTAAAGGGAAACAACTGGACACTTCAACACGTCCCAAAGACTGTTCAAGTGGGGGTTTTGCCTCCAAATGCCCTGATTTAGGTTATGTCCCAGCTGTCTCTAACCACCTTAGCATCCCCTGGATCCCACCCACAAGGACCACGAGCATCCCCCAAATCCCACCTGAGGGCCACGCCACCCCCCTGGTGCCATCCTGGGCCACACTTTGGGTCCAGGTGATGCTCACCAGGGCCATGCCAGGCTGCTCTTCCCACACTTTTGCACTGGGTACAGCCCGGGGTTCAACTCAGGGAGCTGGGATGTTTAAAAATGGGTGCAGGAGGATGGGAGGTGCCCACCCATCCCACATCCAGAGGGTCCATGCTGACAACAATCCCTTTCCCACCTCCTCTCCTTTCCCCAGGGCACAGGGATGTGCAGGGGGTGCAGGACAGGAGGCACAGGCAGATGCTGACAATCCAAGCAGGGATTCCCTTCTCCCCCTACACAGCCCTGGTCACTATTCCTGCCTGGAATGCCTGTCACTTATCTCCCTGCTCCTGCATTCTGAACTTGGAGCATTTCCTTGCTGGTTGTTCCCAGAGTTCAAACCCATTATTTTTATTAATAGAATCCCCAAGGTTATATAAGCCCTTTTTAAAAAAAAAATAATTAAAAAAAAAGAAGAAATACAAAACCCAGCACTGCCATCCCCTCCTGCACCCCACAGGCTCTGACATTCCCGGGAATGGATTAATCCCATGGAGCAGCAGCACCAGCCACAGCTTGGAGGGCAGGGATGGGGGTCCTGGGGGTGCTGCCAGGGCAGGGGGACAGGCAGGTATTGCCAGGCACCTCCCTCCAGCCCAGAGAGCGTGGGTCACTGGGACCAGCTTTGAGGGTTTGCTTCCCAGTGGAGAGGGATGACAGTATGGAGTGACAGTATGGAGTGACAGTATGGAACTGCAAATGCCATCCCGAGTGGGATGAGCACTGCTCTGCTGCCAGGTTAAACTCCTTATCCCTGCAATAAGCCTGGCATTAAAATCAACCCAAATATTTCTCTAATCCCCCCCATCACGAAGGCACGTTGGTGGCTCCACCCTCCCACCTCAATCCTTCCTAGAGGGATGCTCCGAGAATTTGACACTAAACCCCAACACATCCCACAGCACTGGAGCTGGATGGGGGAGAAGCAGAATTTGGGAAGGGTCCCTCTTGCAGGTGTTCCAGGGATGCTCTGCCCCTGCCCCAACCACGCTGTCAGATTGAATTTGCAGCCTGCCAGGCTACCAAAAATCATATTTGGCTTCAAAGTGTCCCTCTGGGTGAGGGATGAGGGGCTGTGCTGGTCCCATCCCACACCTACAATCCCATCCTGTATCCAGGATCCCCTCCTGTGGGTCCTCTGCAGGGCATCACCCCAAGGACCTGCCACAGGAGCAGTCCCAGCTGTAATGAACACCCAGGAAATACCCAACAAACCAAAAGCATCCCCCTTTCCTCTTCTTGTCCTAAAATACCGTGACTTTAAAGCCGCTTTCCTGATTTGGGGAATCAACTGGTTTTGAATTTCCCTGGGGAATCAGCCAGCAAAGCCTTCAGAGCGCCCAAAGAGACCCCAAAGCACCAACCCCAGCCCCCTCCACCCCACCCAAGGCCTAGGGAGCCTGTGATGGCCAAGCCTTTGGGGGCTGAGCTCCCCCAAATCCCCCCTTGGCAGGGAAAAGGGGCTCAGGCAGCCAAGACCTTCTGGATCCGAGGCTGTGCCGAGCTGCTGGAGCCCCCCCTGCTCCCCCACCCACCGGCAAGGTAGGGAGAATGGGAATGACAGTCTGCACTGAGATGTGGTGCTTAAAAATAACTCCCTTTCAGCCCACCCTCCAACGCCGCCCCCGGCACGGGGCAGGAGGGACCAGGGGAGCAGCACCCAGGCCCCAGCTCCCTCCCCATCCCGCCTGGAGGAGAGGCAGAGCAGGGGAGCAGCAGAATCCCAGGGGGGTGGTGCATCCCTCGTCCTGCTAACCCCACGTTCCCACCTGTGTGCTGCCTCCTCCTTGCCCATTTTAACGAGTTCACTTCAAATTCCCACCCCTCGGCTACACAGAAAGGTTTGCAGGGGGAAGGAATAGGAGGAAAAGCTGCTGGGAATCTTTCTGGGGGTCTCCCAGTTGGAGCAAACCCTGTCACCATCCCAGTAGGGTCTCCCAGTTGGAGCAAACCCTGTCACCATCCCAGTACCCACCAGCAGCTCCCAGTCTGGAGCCCCAGAGCCTCCCCCGGGCTCATTCCCAAGGGATAAAACCTCCCTGTGTGACCCCAGCACCAGCGGGTGACAAAATCTCTCTCTCCAGCTTCAGCCGGGGACACCCGTTAATCAATCCTAATTAATTAGGTTCCCTCATAGAAGCTTCCACATCCACCCAGTAAGGTTAATTATCACGGTGTGGGAAGGATTATCCCCGTTCCCAGTGGAATTCACCTCCTGCTCCGGGGCTGGGGGTCTCACACCTGGTTTTCAGTGGGTTGTGACAGGTTTACCCCTTTGCTGCAGCACCGAAGAGCCAGGTGTGATGGCCCAAAGGGCTGGAACATCCCTTGGTCCCCTCCCCACAGCACTTTTCCTCTCCGTTTTCCTCCCTTGCTTTTCCCAGGAGAAGGATGGGATAGAGGAGGTGTTAACACACAAGGACCTCCAGCTGGCCAGGCTGTGGAGAGGCACCTCCTTCCGAGGTCACACATCCCGGAGCCACCAGGGCCACCAGTGTCACTTGGAATATGATCCAGGGCAGCAGGGAAGGGGGAAATGGTGCTTGGGGTGCTTTGGGGACACACAGTTCTGTCCCTTTGCTCTCCAGCCCGTGCTTGATGGGAGCCCCCCGGGTGAGAAGATCCCGATGGGCAAATGGGACGGGAGAGGTGACAGCCACCAGTGCCACCAGTGCCACCAGCAGCTCCATTCCCATTCACCTTGAGTCCTCCAAAGTCCTCCCTGCTCCCAGAAAACAGGGCCATGCTCTAAACTCCTCTCTGCCCCTCAGGCAAAGAAAGTGCGTGGAAACATCCCACTGATTACTAATTACCAGAGCTTGCCTTACCCAGATTTGCTCAGCTAATTAGACTAATCTCTCCGGCTGGGAAATGAGCCGCAGTCACCCGTGGAGAGGAGCTCACGCAAGTGGGATGATGCTTAACTCATGTCAGACCCTGCGACGGGACCGGGCTCGTAATTCGCGGCTGCTTCTGCCGGGCCATTGTTTAAGGAGACAATGGAAAAGCCGCCAATTTGGTGTTTCTGCCCCCAAACCGGTGCCGAAATCAGGACATCTGCATTGCTCGACTTTTATTTTTTTTTTTTTTATAGGAACCAGATGCAAATAATTAATAAATCCGAATTCAAGCTAATGCAGGCATCTCAATTGCAACGGGGCGCGGGTTTCTAGGGTACCCTAAATCTGCCCTAAATCTATCCTAAATGGCAGCTCTTTGCTCGCTGGGAGGAGTGGGGGACTCGGGGGGATTTCCTGGCACAATTCCTGCCTCAGGAATGGGTGGGCACCCAGCACCTCGCAAATCCTCACGGCCCACGGAAAATGAAGGAGAAGGGGAAAAAAAAAATCCGTAGGCTGGGATTTCCAGGGAATTAGGACCAAACTCTTCCCGAATTTGGCACCTTCCCTGCTGCTCCTTTGGAAAATCCCTGCCAGCACTGCTGGAGGGAGGGAGGGATGGAGGGAGGGAGGGGGGATGCCAAGTCCTCCCTGCTCCCAGTTATCCAGTGGGTACAGCCACGCGGATCCCATCCCCTCGCAGCCCACGGACCCGCAGCCCACTCGGCCTGCGAGCAGTGCAATCCCGGGCTGTATTCCGAGCTGGCATCGCTCTTGTCTCCAGCTCTTTAAACACCCCAACTCCCCCACTCTTAACCCTGCACAAGCCACATCGCCCCGATTTCGTGGAGCGGGATCCAAACCCACCCGTGGGTGACACGGAGCCGTGGGTCCAGCTGTGGGTCCTCCCTCCGTGCCCCAGAGCTGAGCTCCTTGGTACCCACAGGCCCTCCCGATCCCAAACTCCAGGAGCTCCTGGGATGATTTCCACCCCTTTCTCCTCTCCCCGGTGTCTCCATCAAAACCTGCGTGGGGATGAGCTGTGGGGCCGCTCCTCACCCCAGCACCCAGGACCTCTGCCAGGGAATGGCACTGGGGTAGTTCCACCCAGCCCCGGGTCCCGGCTGCGTGACGATGGGAGTGGGTTTGTACACGAGTGTGTGTGTTCACATCTGTGCACACCTGGGTGGGTGTGTGAGAGTGCCCGTGTGGGTGTGTGGCCGGGTATCCCTGCGTGTGCTCCGTGCCCGTGGGTGCCTGGTGCCCGTAGATGTCCAGTGTCCATCTGTGGGTGCCTGGGTGTCTGTCCGTGGGTGCCTGGTGCCTGTGGGTGCCTGGTATCTGTCCGTGGGTGCCTGGTGCCCGTGGATGCCCAGTGTTCATCTGTGGGTGCCAGGTGCCTGTCTGTGGGTGCCCAGTGCCTGTCTGTGGGTGCTGAGTGTCCGTGGGTGCCCCGTGCCTGTCTGTGGGTGCCCTGTGCCAGCATATTCTGGGTGCCCACGGATGCCCATGAACGCCCAAAGCCCTTGGGTGCTCGGTGCCCGTGGGTATCCCGTGTCCGTGGGTACCCAGTGACTGTGGGTGCCCTGTGCCAGTGGATGCTGGGTGCCCACGGGTGCCCATGAACTCCCAGAGCCCGTGGGTGCTCCGTGTCCGTGGGTGCCCCGTACTCTTGGCTACTCCGTGCCCGTGGGTGCCCCGTACTCTTGGCTACTCCGTGCCCGTGACTCCTCCGTGCCCGTGGGTGCCCGGCGCTCATCCCCGCGGGGCTCTGCGTGTCCGGGGGTGCCGTGGATGTGTCCACATCCCTCCATGCCCTTCTCCACATCCACACCCACACCCACACCCGTGTCCCCCGCGGGTCCGTCCCCCCCCTTGCCGTCCCATCCGCGCCCCGCTGTCCCCGCACTCACCGGCGGCCGCCGCTCCGAGCGCCTCCCGATCCCGATCCCGTTCCCGATCCCGCTCCCGGTGCCGCTCCCGGTCCCGGTGCCCCGGGGGCAGCGGGCACTGGGCTCCGCCGCCGCGGCCGAGGCCATGGGGCGGCGGGAGGCGGTGGGATGCCGCTGCCCGGCGCTCCCCGCTCCCCGCCGGGACCGTCTGTGCTCGGGGCGGGGGTGCTGCGGGTTCCGCCCGGCCCCGGGTCCGGCCCCGCGGAGGGCGGAGCGCGGCGGGTTCGGGGGGGGGGACACACGGGTGGGACACGGAGGGGACACGGACGGGACGGGACCCACCCGTGCCCACCCCGGAGCGGCGTCCCGAGGGGCCGGGAGCGCCTTCCCGGCCGTGGGAAAGTTGCGGTGGCCGTGCGGGCTCGGTGGGGTTTGGGATCCTCCCGGCGCCGGGAGCTGCGGGGGATGGAAGGGGAAGGGCTGGGATGGTTCCCCCGCCCCGCTCCCCTCGCCCCGCGGGGACCGCAGAGCCCCCCACTCCGCGGGATGGGCCCCCCGCCCCGGGGGATGCTCCGCTGGAAAGGGGTCCCTGCCCACGGCGGGGGGGTTGGAACGGGGTGGTCTTTAAGGTCCTTTCCCACCCAAACCATTCCATGATTCCATAATCCTATGAAACAGAGCCCAGGGACCCTTCTCACCCCCCCGGCCCAGCCCCACAGTGTGCAGATCCCAGTTCTCCCAGCCAGGCCGGTGTGCCATGGACTGGGACTGCAGTGGTTTCCCTCTCCCAGCACGGGGAGTTCAGCAGTTGGGATAAAGCATTATCCCACGTTAATCCTGGCAGTGGAGGCGTTTGCTGCAGCCCCCCCAGACAGTGCTAATGCAGGTTCCAGAGGCACTTTCTCCTCCAGGCCTTTTGTTTCTCCTCCTCTGAACTTGCCAAAAACATAACAGATCTCTCTGTCAGCCCCAGGGACTACGGCACAGCAGCTCCATCCCCTCATCCCCTCATTCCCACACCCCTGTGCCTGCATCTCCATCCCCTCATCTCCATCCCTGTACCCCAGCCCTGCATCCCAATCCCTGCATCCCCCTCCCCACATCCCCATCCCCTCATTCCCATCCCCACATCCCCTCATTTCCACACCCACATCCCCATCCCTGCCTCCCTGTGCCCACGTCCCCAGTCCCACAGGGGTTGCAGCATCCCACTGGTGGTACATCCCAACACACTGAAAGAGCTGATCCAAACTTCCACCAGCACATTCCCACCCCAACCACACACCCCAGAGCTCCAGGAAATGCTGTGGAGATTCCACCTCATGTTGCCCCAAGCCCAAGATGTTCTGCAGGCAGAGGCTCTTTCTCATCCTGTAATTAAAAACGTGCCAAGCTCAGGTTCCCTCTTTCCCATGGTTGTGGAAAACCTCGGAGCATCAAACCAGACCCCTGCTCTCCTCACTGGCATCCCACAATCCATAAGCAGATCCAGGATCCAGCTGAATGTCTCCATGGCAGGGAGAACTGCCTGGAAAAGTTTTTAGGGATAATGCTCAGGAATGTGGCTGGGGACACTGGGGTTCCTCACCTGCCTCTGGCAGGGGAGCATCAGCCAGTGGGTTGATGAGGGAAGTAAAATCCCAGTTCTGGGGGGATGCTGCACAGGATTGGCTCTCCCACCTCCCTGCCAGGCTCAATTACAGCACCTTTTGGGAATCTTTGGAGCTTCTTGAGTGAAGGGAAGGGAGAGGGGTCCTGGCTGTGGGTCCAAGGTGCCAGTAGCCCCACTGGAACAGAGCAATGCCTCCCTCATCCAGGCCCAGGCAACAATCCCAACTGCCCAGGCAGGAATGGGATTTGACCTTGGCTTTTGGTGCTGTTCAAGTGACATGTCCAAGGTCTCACTTCACCACCACCGGAACCCATCTGGGCGCTCCCTGATCCAGAAGAAATTAATGCTTTTGAGCAAACTCTGATTTCTATTCAGAGGCTGTACCTGTGCCAGGCAGAGCCGGCCAAAGAGAGGGAGGGGGAAGAGCTGGGAGGTCAGAGCCGGCGGCTTTGGGAGCAGGGCTTGGTGGTTCAGCAGTGTGGGCAGGGCAGGGAGGTCGCAGGGGCTGGCAGAGCCCACCACGCTCCATCCCTGCCCATCCCTGCCCAGGATCCTGCTCCACGGCAGCTTCCCAGTCACGGGTGGTGCTCTGAGTGGGCTGCTCTCCCTGGGGATCTGCTGTTAACGTGGGGAGAGATGCTGGAGGCAGGATTAGGGCAGAGGGAGCTGCCTGTGGCTCTCCAGGGGTTAAAGCGGGACCATGAGAGGAACAGGCTCGCAAAGAAGAAGGAGAGCTCAGCCTGGATCTTCCACCCTTCCTGAGCTGGAGGCTGCTGGGATGGGAATGGGGATGGCAGGGAAGGTTCTTCCTTTGTCCTTGCAGACAGTGGGATCTCCTCCCTTCGTAGGAGCAAAGGGATGAGGAGGAGGAAAGACCCCACTGGGGACAAAAGTGATGGTGGGGAGAGATGAGGGGGCCCAGGGAGGAGGATCTGGAGCAGATCCCATGGCAGAGCAGGAGATGTGCAGGACCAAAGGCTCAGAGCACTTTCCCAAAGCTCTGGGAGAGGGTGGCAGTGGTGGCTCTTCCAGACACGTCTGGGATGGAGAAGAACAACAAAAAACAGTCTGGAAGAGTCAACATCACTGTCTTCAGAGAGAGAAAAAATGGATCTCATGGTAGTTGGGCACCTCCTCTTGATTTTGGGGGAGGAAGGGGATCGGAACCCGCCGTGTTTGGAGCTCTGGTGATCCTGGCAAAGCCTCCTGTGCTCTCTGCTGGGACCGAGCCTGGCCAGGAGGGACCATGTGGATGGAGGAAGGAGAAACTAGACAGGGAGCGATGGCAGCCAGGATCTGAGATCAGAGAGAAGGAATGTTGTTATGGAGAGGCTGAGAGCTCGGGGTGGGGAATGACTCATGCTGGAGAACATACAGCTGTTGGAGCGCGATTTGGCAGCGGCTCTCGAGGCTGCGGAGCCTTCCCGGTTAGTGCAGAGGGGAAAGAGGAGCCTCCGGGACGGCTCCGAGCGGTGCTGGAGGTGATGGGCAGGGCACGCCAGAGTTTTGGGAAGCAGGAAAGGCTCAGCAGGTTCCCTCTGGCTGAGGGATGTGTACCCGGAGTCCCGGGGCTTGTCTGCTCTCCTTGATGCTGCCCTGGGGAAGGGGGAATGGGATGGGGCTGGGCAGGTCAGCCCTGAAGAACAAGGCATGAACAGACATCCCTCCCTTAGCCAGAGATGGGGAAACTGAGGCACGGAGAGGGGTGTGCTCCCCGTGGGGTTCTCAGCCCGTGGGGTTCTCAGCCCGTGGGCACACTCTCCTTGCACTGGGAGAGGTGGATTGTGGCTGGAAGGGATCCCTGTCTGAGTCAGACCACAATCCCGTCCCAGGCTGCTGGCAGCTGGTGCTTATAGGGCACTAGGGCTTCTCTCCAGCTCCCATCCAATTTCCAGCCAGCAGGAAGGTTCCTCCTGTGTCCTTGCATTCAGTGGGATCCCCTCCCTGCGGAGGAGCAGAGGAGTGAAGAGGAGAAAAGAACCCACTGGGGCAAAAGTGACAGCAGGGATTGAGGGGGGCTCACAGAGGAGCAGCTTCCCTAAAATCCACCAGGCTGCTGCAGGGATAAGGGGGGGAAATCATCCTCCCCATCCACTGAAGCCAAGGCAGGCAGGGAAGGAGATTTGGACAAGGCATCAGGAGCAGGAGGGTGAGCCAGAATCCTCCCAAAGTCGCCTTCAGAGCGATTGTTTTGGTATGGTGCCTGGAAATAACCACAGCACCAGATTCCCAGCACCCTGGGATAGCAGCTCCATGGGCTGCTTCGGAGGTGGCCCCATTTCAGGGGTAAGTGAAGCAACTGTAAATACAAACAAACTTGTTATTAATCATGTTCTGTAAATGTGGAGTCATTATCTTTATGTCCCTGGAAAAGTAATTATCTCCGGCTTTTCAATAAGGACTTGGAAAAGCCTTAAGACTGGAGTTCTGGAAATGTCATCCTTCCCTTTGTAGAAGAAAAGCTGCATATTTTGAGAGATTAATACGAGTTAAGCAAATTTACAAAACGACTGAGTTTTAATGCATCCCCAGTTAAATGCGAGTGAAATGTCTCGTCTCTTCCCACTGATTTATGTGACTGTTTTGCAATATTTTCCAGTGCTGGATGCATCCCGTGTTTTCCTGTCCAGCCAGGGCTACTTGGAGAGGAGATAAGGTGGGATGTGGTTCCAGGGATGTCTCCTCCTGGGGCGTGTAAAGCGATCCCTCCTCGTCTGGCTCTGTGGAAGAGGCTCCTCTTGCCGTGCAAACAACCAAAGCCCAGCGATTTCCACTTGAAGGGAACATCAACCCGGTAACTTCAGGCCACAGCACAGCCCTGGGAGGTTTTATGCAACTGGAAGTCCACGGGAGCACTGAAAATATTTGGGAAAATGGCACTGCCTGCTGCATTGATATTCCTGATGCTCCTGCAGACACGTGGGGAGAGGAGGAGGAGGAGGTGGAGGAAGAGCTGGGACCAGCACTTGCCAGAAGTCATTTGGCTGTTGCATTTCCAGCACAGTGGAGGAGATCTGAGGGGGTTTAATTTCACCCTGTGTCTCTTTAAAGCAGGACACACATGGTGAGCAGGGCAGTGCTTGATCCCATCATTTACATACCCAAAACCTGTGTGGGTGGCTCACACTGGGGTCAGGGCAGCCAGAATTAAGTTTAAGCAGCCAGAATTAAGTTTAAGCAGCCAGAAGTGTTCAGGAGAGGGTTTTTTGCTCTGGAGTTGCTGCATCTGCTCATCGCTTGCTTTGCTTGGTCACACATGGCATCAAGATCCAACTCCAAGTGGACTGCCTATGAAGGATTACCCCAAAATGCACCAAAAGTCTCGTCCTTCTGCCTCTTCCTCAGATTTCAGAGAGTTTTCTGCATCAAAGTGGTTTTTTGGTTTGTCATTTCAGTTATATCCTAAATTACTAAGCATTAGTGCTTGCTAATGTCGAAGTAAGAGAAATAAAAGCTGAAGTGCTTCAGCTAAAGCTGGGATGGGATATTTCACAGAAATGCAATATTCTGAGATTGCCTTTTCATTTCAAAATGAGCCATAACGTTCCCAGCTCCGCGTGGCTCTTGGGAGGGGGAGGTAATTTGGATTTGCAACCCTCTCTTGCTTTGCTGGAGCGGGCAGGGAAGGATTTGGGACAAGCTGATGGCAGTGCCATAAAACCTCCATGGTGAGGGGTCTTCAGGATGCCTCATCCTGCAGGAGAAATCCCAAGGGAATCCAATGAATCCATCAAGGCCAACCACTGAGGGAAATGCTCTTCAGACCCTGCTTAATCAAATTACCAAAGTCAGTGCTGCAGGAGCTCGGGAATGAGCTCCAAAAGGGCTGAACTCCTGGGGAGGGAGAGGAGCTTCGTGGCCAGCTCCCAGCCGTGGTCGATGGGGTGACATCTGTGGCTGCAGGAGCCCCCAGGGATGGAGCACACAGGGCAAGCATTGTCCTCCACACATCCCCAGCCTGGCCTGGGATCCACATCCCCACCCCTCTGCACCTCTTGTCCCTTGTTTGTCCCCTCCTTCATCAAATCCCACTCTGCTTACCACCCAGGGGTGTCCCCTGGCCTGATGGATGGACCCCCTCAATGGAGGTGACACCACCAGGTCTGGCAATGTCCTTGCCTCCCAGTGGGACATGGAGCTGTCCTGCACCAAATGCCCCTTCCCAAAACGCCTCGACACCCTTTTTGGTGATGCAAAAGCTGAACATCCCCCCTGGATCCCACAAGGAAAGCTGCAGGGCTCAGGTGTCTGGGCAGCCAGGAGAGGCAAATGTCCCTGCAGGTTGGGGACACCCCTGGGGGCAGCACAGAAATCTCAGCAGTGCAGACAGCTGAGCCCAGCCCTCCCCAAATACAGGGAATAGCTCCAAGGCAGGGATGTGCCTTTACCAAGATTTCCTCACTGAAATGCTGTCTCTTGCTGTGTCTGAGCACCTGCCCCCCTGGCAGCCCCAGAGAAGGCTCTGGTTCTGCTATCCAACCTCTAAAGGATTAGTAAATTCATAAATGAAGATAAAAAAATCACCCAATGCAATGTCCACAGCCTTTTTCTTGTGCTTCAGAGGTGGTTCCCGAGGTCAGGCAGGAGCAGGAGGAGCCTGTGCAGTGCCTCAGCACTAACTCAGTTATCTGCTCCTCAGCCTTATTGGATTTATCCCTGTCCCTGCCTCAAATAACACCCCAGGGAGCTGAGACCTCAGCAGGGGGATGGACTTGGGTCCCTTGGAAAAGGAGACGAGCTCAAGCTCAGCCACAAAGCTTCCTTGGCTTCATCCCTGACACAAACTCCTCCTCTGCAGCCCTTTCCTGCACAGATCTGGATCCCCCCTCCCACCTCACCTCCCAGACACACAGCCAGTGCACACCAGGAGCAGCTCCCACTTTCCAGGCCTTGGGAGGATGTGGGATGCTCCCCCACACCTCACAGCAGGGATCTCAGCCCTACAGCCCCAGAATGCCAGCACAGCCTCCCAAATCCTTCCTCTCCCACTGCCCAGGGCCACCAGCCTGGCAGCAGGACCAGTGCCTGAGCTGATGGTGGTAAACCAAACCAGATGTTTGGGGTGAGGTGTGGGGCTGGAGCAAGGTTTGGAGCCAAGGGCACCCAAGGGCAGGAGCACCCAGACATTGAACAGCACCTTCCAGAAGCTCCTGTCCCTCAGAGCAGCTCAGACATGGGGGTTTATCCCAGACTCCGGATTTTCCCTCCCCTGGGAAGGTGTTGGGAACCCCTGGCTGCTCAGTAAGATGAGATCAGTGAGCTCCTCCAAGGCCATGGGGTTTACACAGGGCTGGGAGTCACCCAAAGGACACTTTTCCTCCCAAAGGGCACTTTTCCACCCAAAGCAAGCTGGAGCAGAGCTGTGGAGAGCTTCCACCACCCCATCTTTGCAATTCCTTCCTTTAAGGGAGAAGATCAAGAGGAAGGAGGGACAGAGAGGGGATATTTGGGGGGATCCTGCTGGAAAGGCTGGATGCTGAGGATGGAAACCCAACACACCAGTTATTTCCAGGAAATTATTTGGGCTCCAGCATCTCAAAGTGCTTGACCTTCCCGGGCAAGGCCAGGCAGGGACTGGGGTGGGTTCCACAGGCAGAGCAAGGAGAGCTCTTAACGCTAATGGGTGGGAAGTGGCCATGAATAAATCAGCAGCATCTTTGCAGCCATCAAAGCCTGAAACTCTCCCCTCTGGAGCAGGAGCAGATGGGATGGCAGGATCCTGGCTGGCTGGGTGGTGACAGGGGTTATGCCATGCTGTTACCTACAAACCCAAGACACTTAGCCCCCCAGACCCCCATCCCCTGCCATTGGGGGGGGATTTGGGAGCTCAGAAATCCCCTCCAGAGGGAGAAGCCTTTCCCTCTGGAATGTCTCCAGGCTGGATGTGTGCAGGGCTCTCACACTTTGGATGTGACAGAGATGTGGGGAGGCACCACCAGCCCAAACCTCCCCGTACCCACACACGTCCCTTCTACCTCCAGCCATCCAGCCTGGCCTCAGTAATCCCAAATCCCAGGCATTAGGCATTTAATCTCCCATTTTATCCTGTCTCCCCGTGCCAGGGGGTCTGAAATTAAAAGGGAAGGAGGGAAGAGCTGAGCTCCCGTGGCTTTCATTGGTCCTGGCTGCTGGACAAGAAGGAAGGAGGAAAACACCACGGTTTCTTCCGCTGCCTTTCCTTGGTGTTTCCTGAGCTGCAGCAGAAGGGAAGTGATGCAGCAGCAGGGCAAGGAGGGGGGAAACATCCCCTGCCCAGGCCAGAGGAAGAACCTGTGTCGCTGCCTCGGCCGCCCCAGGCACCGGGAACAGCGGCTGGTGGAGCTGAGCCATTTTCCATGATGCAAACTGGGAGAGGGGGGAGAGGGGACGAGGCAGGACACAGGCAAGGCCTTTGATGTGCTCGCCTGCCATGCAGGGGAGCTGGAGGCATCTCCCCCACCCTGCACTGGGGCTGGTTTGGGTCCCAGTGGGGCTGGGAGTGGCACTGGGATGAGCTGGGGCCAGGGACCCTCACTTTGGAGCAGTGTGGGTTTGGCTGGGGCTCCTGGGTAGCACCCAGAGCAGCTCCCAGCTCAGCTTTGCTGGTGCCCTGTGGGTTCTGGGAGATAAAAATCCCAGTTTCCATCCCCCCCCTCCAGCCTGCAACACCTCCTTGGAATATCTGGGTGTTTTATCCCAGAGCAGAAGTGCCAGAGCAAGGTATTGTCCCATTAATGCAGGATGCTGCTCCATCACTGCCATCTTCTCATCACCCCTGGATCCTACCAGAGCTAATCAGAGATGGAGCTGCCCTGCTTAATAAAAGCACTTGTTTAATTATTATTGGCAGAACAGAGAACTTTTAATTGCATTTCCCAGCACCCAGATGAAATGAGGGACTGCACTTTGAACTCGGCTGAAATAACTATCAGCAACAGGTATATGTTATATAGATCAATATGTTATATATATATATATATATAAATACATTAATTTTTAGATAAAACCAAGCTGATGGGACACAAGAAAAATACCCAAATGGTGAAGGTGTAACCCCAGTTTTCTGTATTTAGCAGGAAAAAAGCAGGATGGAGGAGTTTCAGCAGCCCCCAGCAGCGAGTGGGGAAGGTCACAGATGCTGCCCAATTTCACCTCTGCCAGCCTGCAGGAACTGCTGGGAGAACATGAATTTTGGAGGAGCCTCACGCACTTAAAGAATAATGCAACCTGCCAGGCACTTAACGCAGCCAGAGAAATGGAACTGCCAGCTGGAGCTCAGCCGGGGGGAGCTGCCCGAGCCAGAGGGCTCTGGGGACGGGGCAGGAGCTCGGGGACAAGGCAGGACACTTCTGGAGCTGCCACTGCTGGGGCTTGCCCTGGGTGGGTGTGCAGAGGCTCTGCAAGCAGGGCAAAGTGGGCAGCTGGAATGTCTCACTGCACTGGTGCTGTGCTGGGGGTTCACCTGGAGGAGAGAAGGAGCCAGGGAGACCTGAGAGCCCCTTGCAGTGCCTAAAGGGGCTCCAGGAGAGCTGGAGAGGGACTGGGGACAAGGGATGGAAGGACAGGAGAGGGGGAATGGCTTCCCATTGCCACAGGGCAGGGATAGATGGGATATTGGGGAGGAATTCTTGGCTATGAGGGTGGTGAGGCCAGAGAAGCTGTGGCTGCCCCATCCCTGTGAGTGTCCAAGGCCAGGCTGGATGGGGCTTGGAGCAGCCTGGGCTGGTGGAAGGTGTCCCTGCCCAGGGCAGAGAGTGGAACAGGATGAGCTTTAAGGTCCCTTCCAACCCAACCCATTCTGTGATCTGGGAAGATGGTTTAAATCATGGAATCACAGAATTGCTGAGGTTGGAAGAACTCCCTAAGACCACTGCCAAGGCCACCACTGACCATGTCCCCAAGTGCCACATCCACATCCACACACCTCTTACATCCTCCCAGAGATGGTGACTCCACCACTGCCCTGGGCAGCTCTGCCAGGGCTGGACAGCCCTTTCCAGGAAGGAATTTTTCCCCAATATCCCCCTGCCCCTGCCCTGTCCCAGCCTGAGGCTGTTCCCTCTCCTCCTGTCCCTGTTCCCTGGGAGCAGAATCCAGTCCCTCCCTGGATCCATCAGGGAGTTGCAGAGCCAGAAGGTCCCCCCTGAGCCTCCTTTTCTCCAGGCTGAGCCCCCCCAGCTCCCTCAGCCTCTCCTCATCAGGCTTGTGCTCTGAACACGCCACAAGAGACATCCCAGTGTGCCCAACCCCGCTCTGGGGCACAAACCCAGGTATCATCCCCTGCTGCCACCACCACACCCACTGTGTGAACACCCCCAAACTCTCTGCCTGTGCCCTGGGCTGGCAGGGGGGAAGAGGTGCCCACAGAGGACATTGTGCAGCTCCAAGTGACGGGGAGAACCAGGCTGTGCCTGCTCCCTCCACGCTGCTCCATCTGGCAGCTCTTGCCCCTGGCAGTGACTGGAATGGTTTGCTCTGTGAACACACACACAGACCCCCCTGCCAGCCTCCTGCCCCTCCTCGTGCTTAATTAACCCCACATGTTAATGAGCAGAGCTGCAAAGCCAACCTGTGCCCACTCTTGCTGCCCAAAGGAGCCTGGCACCAGGAAGGACAGCTCAGCCTTGCCCTGCTCTTCCTTCCTGGGGACAAACACCCCCAAGCTGTTCCTCCAGACCCTGGAGCAGCTCCTGGGGGATGCAGCTGGGTTGGGTGCAGGCATTCCAGATGGGTTGGGTGCAGGAATTCCAGAGCAGAGCCAGAGATGCTGTTTGCAATTAGAGCAGCCCAGCCCTTTGCAGAGCAGCACTTTGCCTCTCGCCCCTGCATCTCAGCAAACTTCCAAGCCCTCAGCTGGAGTTCTTTGGTGAGTTTTCCCCCCTGCTCTCCAAGAGGGAAGGACTCTCTGCCTGGGCTGATGGGTGATGGAGCAGGGCAGAGGAGGTGGATGCGTGGCTGGAAGTTCAGGAGGTGAAATCCCACCAGTTATCAGCCTGGGCTGAGAAGTTTTACCTGGAAAACACTGAATTTCACACAACCCATCCCAATCCATACCATAAATCCATAATCCCAGTGAGTTGCTGCAGCCTGGGATGAGTCCTGGTCACAGCCACCCGGCCACCAGTGCAAAGGCAACAACGACCATGAAAAATGCACTTTATAATCCCCCCTGGAGAGGATTAAGCTGTGCTGAATGCAGAAATGAAGATATTTTATGGCCACCAAAGGGCTGAGCAAGGGAGGAGACACCAGCAAAAGGACCCAGGAGGGAGTGAGAGGGAATAACCAGAAACTGGAGGAGTTTGGGGAATAAAAGGGATAACTTTCATTCAGGAAACCTGACACTGTTTCTCCCAGCAAGTTTTCAATTATGGACTGGGTAATGGAAAATCCTGTAATAATTATGGCCATGTTGTAATGTTATGGAAAATACTGCAATGAGATTAGGGCTGTGCTGGGCTCCTCTGCCTGCCCCATGTGCCCACTCTCCTCCTGCCTCTCCTGCTCTCCACAAAGACTCCAGGGCTTGGGAAGGCTCCTGATGCCCCAAACCCCATGGTGAGGTGGGGAAAGGTTTCTCCCAGTGAAGATCTCCAGGCGTGGTGGCTCCGACAGAGCCTTTCCAACCCTCTGATCCTCTTCAGCTTCACCATCTCCATCAGTGAGATTTTTCCTGGAGATATTTATGGCTCTTTCTGTGTTGCTTTCCATGTCCCACTGAATATTGCATGTGCTATCGTTCCCCAAGGACCGATAGTCTGAGGAAAGCTGATTCTTCACAAGCTTTTCTAGAGCTGCCAAATGGCACTTCTGCCCTTCCCCGGCGTGATTAGATCTCTGCTTTTACCACTGCTTAGATTTGCAGGCACTTTGGGGTGTGATTAGGAGCTGACACCTGCCAAGGAGTCAAGCTCAGGCATTAAAGCCTCTCTGGGGGCTGCAGAAGAAACAAAAGCAGCATCTTTTCTTTCCACAAGGGCACGTGGTGGAGCTCGGTGGAGCTGGGTGGTGGCAGAGCCACCCACGAGGTGTCTGAGCCACTCACAAGGGTCTGAGTCACCCAAACCCTCCATTCCCATCCCTCTTGCCATGGGGTGTTTGGAAACTCCTGACCCTTTTATTCCCATCCCTCTTGCCATGGGGTGTTTGGAAACTCCTGACCCTTTTATTCCCATCCCTCTTGCCATGGGGTGTTTGGAGATCCAGATTGAGACAAAGCAAGAAACAAGGATTAAGAGCTAAAAACAGGGCAAAGAAAGGGAAGAAATAGGGAGGGAGGGAGATGTGCAGGTCCAAAGGGAAGGTGGGGAATCTGTGCCATGAGGCAGGGGCCTTCCAAGGCTCTGTTCCTTCCAAAAGTGCTTATAAAGATTATTATACTTAATTTATGTAGATCTGCACTAAAAGAACTGGAGAACTAATTAAACAGCAACTAAGAACAGCCCCAGCCTTGGATCTCACCCAGAGGGAAGCAATTCCTGGGAATCCTGTACTGAGAGGGAACTCAGCTGTCAGAATGCTGCTTAATCTTCCTAGAAAAGATGTGAAATTCGGGTTGATTTTCTGGAGAAAAGGGAAACAAATCAGCTCACAAAGCCTGGAGTTCTCCCAAGGCAGCACTGCAAACTCTGCTGGCATCAGTGGCCCAGGGGAGAGGGATCAGCATGAGCAATGGTTTTTGACACTTTGTCAAGTAGAGAACTCGGATCTGGCCTCCAAGTGACTGTGTGGAGATGAAATCCAGGGAAATAAAAAAAGGCAAAGGAGGTGCCATTTGGGAGAGCACTTTGCTAACCCTGCTAGGGGGGGCTGAGCAATTACACACAGGGCTCTAAGAGGCAGGGAAATAATTAACACTCTGCCACGGGCTCAAGTGGTGATTTTATGAGTGCTGATGAAGCCAAGCTCCCACAGGAGCATCAGAGTGGGGGGGGTTCACTCTTTTGAGGTTATTTCATGATCTCACCCACAGCTATTGAGCTTTTCCATCTGTGGATTTAGCTGAGCTGCCCCTTTGCCCAGTGAGGGCAGAGCTCCAACACACCCCAGCTCTGCCCCTTCCTGGGATACTTCCCATCCCATGGTTCCCTAAAGTTATCCTGCATTTGCTGAGCACTGCAAGGAGCTTTTCTAGGTTAACCACGCTCAGAGCCTGCACAGGCAGGGTAGAAAAAGGAAAAGGGAGAGAAATCCTGCAGTGTTGTTCTAATAAAATAATTCAGAAAGCATCCCATACATCCTGCCTGAGGGGACTCAGCACTCCTGACCTCAGCCATGTGAATATGAGCCCTGCTCTGGGCTCTCCTCAGGGCTGAGGGGGAAAAGCAGCCTTTCCACACATCTCATCCCAAAAGGGCTGCGTGAGGAAAAAGGGATTCCTTTCCTCTCCAGCTCCTTCCCCCGTGTCCAGCACTGGAGCTGATGAGACATTCATCTTTCAGAGGGCTGATGCCACTTGAACCCAGCGTGACTTCTGCCAGTGCCCTGCACATCTCTGGCCCCTGCCAGGTCCCATCAAGGCTGCCCTGTCTCATCCCCACTCGCCTTGGCGTGCCAGGGAGCAGGGCTGGGAGCTGACAGCAGGAGCAGGCTCAGGCTGCAGCTCCTGTCCTCGCCTGCCCTCGTGCTGAGCAGCTGATACTCCCTCTTGTAGCTACTCTGGGTGATGCTCCTCTCCCTTGAACCAGGCAAGAAGGACGAGGTGGAGGTCCAAAGCTGTTCAGCTTCTCCCCGAGAGCAGCAGGGTGGGATGAGGGCGAGGGAAGGTAAAGGCACCCATTGTCTGCAGAGTCTCTGCCACAGCAGCTCTGACCCCGTGGCATCAACAGAAGGCTTTGTTTTCTTTATCCCTTCCAGTAATTAATCAATTTTACTGCTAAACAAAGCTGACTCTTTGAAGGGGAGGTCTATTTTAAATCTTGTTTCGGAGGAAGATGTGGATGAGCTTAACCAGACGTGTCTTCTGAAAGGGATGCAGTTGCTACTGCTCTGGCTGAGTGCTCAGGGAGATCACAGAACCATGGAACATCCTGAGCTGGGAGGGACCCAAAGGATCATCCACCCCCTGGCCCTGCCCAGACACCCCAACAATCCCCCCCTGTGCCCCAGAGCATCATCCAAGCCCTCCTGCAGCTCTGGCAGCCTTGGGGCCGTGCCCACTGCCCTGGGGAGCCTGGGCAGTGCCCACCACCCTCTGGGGGAAGAAGAACCTTTGGCTGAGATCCCCCCTGACCCAGCTCCAGCCATTCCCTGGGGGCTGTCCCTTTCCCCACAGAGCAGAGATGGAACTGCAGCCCCCGCTGAGCTCTGCCCTCATCTCCTTCTCTCCAGCTGGACAACCCAAGTGCCATCAGTCACTCCTCGTGTGGCCCCTCCTGACCCTTCACCACCTTCCTGTCCTTCCTTCGGACACTTTCTTGGATCTAAGAATTCACTTTACTACATCATTTTCCTCTTCAAAGATGCTGTCACCTGATTTCCAGTGATCCAAAGGACTTAAACACATGTTCCCAGCCCTTCCCACTGGAAAAGCTCACACAGGAAGATCCCATCCACCTCTCCTGGGTGACAGAAAGAGGAGGGGGCTGGAGCATCTCCCAAAAGCTCCATCACCTCTCCATAAAGGCTGTGACAAACCAATGGCTTTGGTGTCACTTCTCAAGGTTGGTGAGACCCAAAGCTTCTGGCTGAGCTCTCCTGCCATGCCCAGCCTCCAGCTGGGGTGGATATTGATTCTGGGGGCACATTAGCACGTTATGCTCCTCCTGGTTGTCCCCACAAGCCCTTTGTGGCTACAAGAGGACAGAGTTAACTTTGTCTGTGCTCATTTCCAGCCCTTTTCTTTGCAGTTACAGGGGCAAACCCTGTATTTTTTCCTCCCCCCCTGGAAGAAAGCTCCTTGGCTCTGTGACCAGAAGCTCCAGGTCCGAGTTTACGAAGGTTTTCCATTTGTAGTGGATGTAGAGTTATTTACCACATCCAGCTGGGAAATACACTGGCAATATGCAACAGCGGCATCCACGGCATCACTCCCGGCTTTTAATGGAATTTGCTTGTAAACAGACATAAACAGGCATCAGCTTCAAGGCAGGAGAAAAGCTTTGGTGCCTCTGTCCTGGGGAAACCTTCTGCAATAGTAGAAAAACCCAGAGCCTGTTTCCAGAGAGTCCTCATGCACATTTTAGAAGAGAAACTGCCTGGGTATAAAAAGAAGTGACTCGGTGAAACTGGTAACATGGAACACAACTTGGGTTTGATCCAAAGCCAAAAATGCTTTGTTTATTTGAAATGTAAACGGGTCCTTTATCAACTGCCTGGTTCAGGGGTTATTTAGGGCAAATAGGTTGCTCAGCAGAGTTTTCAGAAATCCTGGGAAGCAGCAAAAGCAGCGAGGAAGACCCAGAAAACCTCCCGGCTGATTTATGGCAAGGAGGGTGGGAAAGGGGCCTCCCAATCCCTTGGGAAAGCATTCCCAGAGCTGCCTTTGCTGGAGACTTGTTGCTGCACTGAGATGAGCAGCACAGCCCGTGCTGCAACCACCAGCACTGCTCTGATGGTCCCTCCTGCTTCCAGCCCAGCCTGGCATCTCCAAACGGGGAGCACAAGGATCCCAAGAGCATCCCATGTTGGCAGAGGAGCCTCAAGCCTTGTGAGCACTGTGGGATTCCCACTCATTTTGGGTCACCCCGTCCTGGCTCCAGCTGTGGTGGTGGGTACAGAGGTGCTGCTGGAGGGACCTGGTGCTGCTTGCTGTGGGTTATCCTGGGATTTCTGGCCATGGGAAGGGGCTGGAGCCCCGCCCACTGGGAGCAGGGCAGGTTGAGATGCTCTTCATGCTGTTTTTTTCCGTGATTTGGTGGAAAATCCCTCTGTGTTCCTTTGCCTGAGGGACCTCCTGTCCTTGGCTGCTCAGCTCAGGTTGGGACACAGGGCCAGGGGGATTTGGGAGAGAGGATGGTGTTGGGAAGGTGGGGAAAGGAGGGATTGGGGGGCAAAGAGAAGGGGAAATCGGTGGGTGCAGAGTTTAGGGATGGGAAGGGAATTGATGGAGGGAAAGCAGCAGAATGAACTGATGGCATGAAGAACTGATTGATGGAGTAGGAGCAGCAGAGATTCACAGACAGGGAAATCCCACAGGCACGACCAGGAAGAGGGAAAAAACCCAGGGAGAAAAAAAGAGAGAAGGTGCCACTGAGCTCTGAAGACTTAACTGGGTTAATTCTTCCAGCATGTGGAGCTGGCACAGCACAAGGAGGAGGAAAAAAATCTGTTTATGGGGAAGAAAATAAAAATCAACATTTCAGCTGTCCTGTTTCTCCTGAAATGAAGATATCTGAAATATTTTCATTGAAACCAACGAGTGAGACCTTCCCCAGCCATCGACCAGCAGCACAGACGTGCTTGGGAACGGGGAAATTTATATTCAAGCCTCTCCTCTGGCCTTTTTCAATTCCATCCCTAAGAGAGACGAGTTCAAGGCAGTGTGAAAACCATCTGGAGACTCATTGAATAGTTGGGTGGTCCCACTTGGAGCAGCAGACACATGCCAGAGCTTCCCTGGGCTCCGGGCCTGCCAGGGATAACAAATCCCAGACCGAGGGCACCTGAGCTGCCTGGAAAAGCCTCCCAGGAGTTTTAGGAGGATTGCAAGAAGTGGAGGTGTTTTCCCAAGCCCTGACCCACAGAGCTGCTGGATTCCAGCACAGCCACGACCTCAACTCATCTCAGTCTGGAAAAAAACCTTTTGGGAATGTTTTTTAACACTCGGGGAATCTGAGTGGACTCAAGGGCAGAGCTGGAAGGGACAACTCTGCAGGTAGAGAAGCTCCTTAAAGCAGCACTGATAAAAAAAACCACTTTAGAATCAAAAAGGACCCACCACTGGTGACACAGGAGGCCACCAGGGTGACCCTGAAGCCACAACCCTGTTTTTGAGGACAAACCATGCTGTAAATGCCACATGATGGGACGTGGAGGGGAAAGGGTTTGCTGGGGGGTGTCAGAGCCCCCCAGAGCAGAACCTCTCAGGGCTGGGGCACCGACACCCTCCCTGCCCAGATCCCCAGTGCATCTCCTGGAGAAACAGCTGGAAATGTTCCAGCAGCAAATGGATCCACCTCCCAAAACTCTTGCTTACACTGCCAGTGTCTGGCTGGAGGAAAATGGGGAGAGGACACAGTGTGGTGGGGCAGTGAATAAGCTGAGGCTGTTCTTGGTGGCCAGGAGAAGAAAATATGAGGGGAGTGACAGGCAAGGTCAATAAATAGTGGAGCAAGAGCATTATGTGGGACAGGCCTAGCACTGCTGGCTGGGGCACAGGGAGCACAAAGGCCCCCCTGGGCAGAGCACAGCCAGCCCTGTCCTTGAGCCTCCAACACCCCCTTTTTCTCCTGTGCCACTGTCCCTTCTTTCTCCTGCAGCTGCAATTTGCCCAGGGGCTGCAGAGGTGCAGGATGGAGGGGGCAGGTCCTTCCCTGCCTCCTTCCTCCCTGCTGGGCTTGGGCTCTCAGGGCAGTGAAGTTTGTCTTTGCAGCTCCTGTTGGAGGAAAGTGGTAGGATTTGGGGGGTTTAGGGGGTCAGATGAGGTGTTTGTGCAGGAAATCAAGGCAGAGACACCCCCAAGATCCCCAAGGTCCCTGGAGGTGCAGGATGCAGCCACGTGTAAGAGTTGGGGTGCTGCACCCACCCCCCTGGACACCCTCAGGTAACAGCAGGGTGACTGAGCCCTCAGGGAATCCTCATTTACACCTCAACCTGATGCAAAAGCCCAGGGAAAATCAGTGTGGAGAAGCACTTGAAAGGGCTTGGCTGCTGCTTTTTTAATGAGATGCTCAGCAGAGCAACCCTTGAGGCAGCCCCAGGGTGATCTCACCCACGGGGGAAGCTCGGGGGGACGTGGATTCTCCTCCACCACAGCAACCCCCCCAGCCTCCAGAGTCTCCCCTGGGTGTGTTACAGGTGGAATCAGGGAATCATGGAATTATTTGGGTGGGAAGGGGCCTTAAAACTCATCCAGTTCCACCCCCTGCCATGGGCAGGGACACCTTCCACCAACCCAAGTTGCTCCAACCTGGCCTTGGACACTTCCAGGGATCCAGGGGCAGCCACAGCTTCTCTGCCCAACCTGGGCCAGGGC
>JAWWEW010000060.1:225339-262346 GCA_035583185.1 Anabacerthia variegaticeps
GGAGCCCCTTTAGGCACTGCAAGGGGCTCTCAGGTCTCCCTGGATCCTTCTCTTCTCCAGGTGAACCCCCCAGCTCTCCCAGCCCGGCTCCAGAGCAGAGGGGCTCCAGCCCTCGGAGCATCTCCCTGGTCTCCTCTGGACTCCTCCAGCAGCTCCACAGCCTTTTGCTGTTGTTCCCCAGAGCTGGAGGCAGCTCTGCAGGTGGGGTCTCACTGGGCAGAGGAGCCGAATCCCCACACTGTGGGATGAGCCCAGGACAAGGTCCATTTGTGGAAATTAATGGGGGGCTCACAAAGAGCCTCCAAGTACCACCTGCAGTGGAAGTGGAAGCTGAAACACTCAACAGCCCCCATCTATGATGCACCTAAAGAAGTGTTCCAAAACTCAGGAGAGCCTTGCGCTGTGCCTGTGGAGGACTCCCAGAAGCCCTGGGGAACACAGCAGCAACAGGGAACAAGCCCAGCCCAGCCCATGACAGGACACACAGCATGCAGGACATGCACTGACTTCCCAACCTCTCCTTGTTCCAAAGAAAGGTTTTCCTCTTGCTCTCACCCCATGGGGAAAGCCAGTAATTCCTGGGAAATCCTCTGCCTGCCAGGCTCCCCAGGAGCAGCATCATGTCCTTGTTAGAGGCAGCAGACAAGATCCTCCCCACCCCATTCCAACAGGACATCTTTATAGCGGTGCCAAAGCCACGGCACAACGGTCCAAGACAGGATGTTCAGCATAAGCTCAGGGACTGGAACTGCAGGGGAAATTTAAAGCAGCAGGATGCAATTAGCCATGCTGGAATTCAGCTGCCTCCTAAATGCCACAGGCTCTGGAGTGCCATGGCTGAGCAGGTCCAGGCTCACAGGGCAGGGGCAGGGCATTCCAGACTTACCTCTTCCCTGAACACAGATGCCTGTTCTTTGCACCCAGGTAAACGCTGGATAAAACTCACCACCTGGAATTACAGGGAAAGAATATGGACAGTGAAAATGGGACACCACCAAGCAAAAAGCTTGTCTTTCTGTAGGAGTTCTTTAAGTAAGAATATAAAAAAAAATTAACACTTAAAACTCTCCCATTTCTAGGTTGTTGCTGCAACCCCTCTGCATATTTTGGTTGCCAGCAATAACTGCCCCTTATTGCCATTTGACCATTTGTCTCCCTGTAAAAGTCCAGCTCCTCCATTCCTCCAAAAGACCCTCACAAAATCAGCACTGTTCTTCCAGACTAAAAGCTGTATATGGCTACACTGCTTTAAACCCATCCAGGACTTCACTTTCTCTACAGTATTGCTGGAGAGGAAAATTAGGAAGAAAAAAGGATTTAGACAGTTTCCCAGGATGACATGCCTGTAAGACACAAGATAAACCAACTCAATGAGCACTGCTGGTTTACCAACATCCAAAGGCAGGAGAGCTGGGAAGGAAAGGAGTTTTGGTTTTATTTAATCCATGGTGGGTTCACAGGATCCATGGTACCAAGAGGATTAAACAAGTAAAAGTTAATTTTACATTTCACACTAGAGAAAACCTTTCTAAGCAGGGAATCTGTTAACATTTGGAATAATCTCCCTGGAGACTTGCAAGCAGCCCTTGGGTTGCATTATATAACTCTGAGGAGTGCAAGGAGCAGTCAAGGATGAGTTAATGTGTATTGTCTTCTCCAGCTGTAGCTCCACCGGTTCACAGAAGATTTGTACACTGAGGCATAATCAGATCAAACATCTCCTGCTAATTGGATGCTCCCTTGCAGGAACAGCTCTGTTTCATGAGGCGTAGCCATGTGAGCTGTTACAGATGTGACATTTCCTCCTGTACACAAACAAGCAGCTGGGAGGGGTCACTGTCACACGAGCACCCCTTCAACTCACAATTGTCCAAGTCCCTCCTAGGTCCTGTCACGGCATCTCCAGCTGATCCCACCACTAGACTTGAGTCACTCCCTCCCCCAGCTGTGAGCAGGCAGGAATGGGGCTCGCAGTGCCCACTAGGGTTGCTCTGCCCTGGCAGGAACAGCTCTGGCTCCCTTGGTGTCTGTTGTGTAAGCTGAGAGCAGAGCATCCCTCTCACTCACCCTTCCATTTAAAGGGAACCCCTAAATTCCACATCCCCATCAGGCAGGGACTCCACATTCTCTTCTGTAGAAGTGCAAATTGCTGTTATAAACCAGTAACAAAATCCTACTTTCCTTTTGAATCCTCCCACCCCTTCTAATTAAAACACAGATGAAAACCCTTTTGCAGGGTCTGGTGCCTTCCAGAATTTAAGAGCCAGTCGGGCCCCTCGGGGCAAGAGGCTCTTCAGTGTCTGTGGCACTGAGAGGCTGCCAGACAAATCCTGGGAATGACCTGAGCTTGCCTTGCTCCTGTGTCCTTCCCAGCACAACTGCTGCTGGCTGCTGTCACAGACACCGAGTGACAGACCTTTGATGTGTCCCAGGAGTGGTTTGCAGGGACACCGCCAGCTCTTTGTGCCACGGGAGAGGCTTTTTAAACAAACAGGAGCCCTGGGGTTCAGCAGGAACAGAGAAAAAAAGAGGGAAGGAGGATGTAAGAGGACAAAAGAGGAGAGAAGGAACTCAGCAGGGCAGCTACAGTGACCTGCCTGGCCCATCATTGCTGGGGAGGAGAGTCCCCAGCCCAAGAGGTGGCAGCTGAGGGACCACACAGACACAGTGACACCACAGGAAACCAAGAGAGCCCCCAAGGGTGGCAGGGAAGCCCTGAATCCAGGGAAAGGGAGAGGCTGGAGGAGCTCAAGGTGAGGAAATGGGACAGGGTGGGAACACAGTGGGAGCAAGGCTTTTCCTCTGAGGAGGTGAATGCCTGCCAGCCCTTCCTGCTTCCATTTTAAAGGGAACCCCTAAAATCCACGTCTCCATCAGGCAGTGCCTCCGGGTTTTCTTCTGGGGAAGTGCAAACTCCTTTTCTAAACCAGTAACAAAACCCTACTTTGCTTTTGTAAGGAATGGAGGAATTGGAGAGATGGGTTCCTGCTGTACCCACCCCAGTGCTCCCAGAGCTGTCTGCTGGAAGCTCTGACACTCCCAGGGCACACTGGTTGGAAAAGAGCTTGGTGTAATCCTGAGAACACCTCAGGAACTCCACATGGCCCATCTGGAAGGTGCTGATGTGATCCCAGATGTGACACACTGAGACTGATATCCCTTGGTGGCAAATGTTTGTCTCTCACTGACACCCCTCCTGAGGCAATGCACAGACAAACTGGGCTTAACTGGGATTTAAAAACCCAAAAGCACTTGGCACAGGGACAGTCCACCCCCCCCCCAGGTATTAACATCTGATGCAGGATTAGCTAAAGAACAATACAACTCCAGCACATCTCAATGCTCTTCTGTGAGTCAGTGTGCTGTGTTCTAAAAACAGGACAGGAAGCTTTCAATAAATACCAAAGCTGCATTAAAGTAACTCCTCTTGTTGCCTGCTCAGTGTTACCAAGAGTTTCTTTGCTGGAGGGCCCCGAAATGCTGCTGCTGCTCTGCCATTTCAGCTGTTCTCAACCAACAGAGAATTAAAGCAACATTTTTTTTCCCCTTAATGTGGGTTTTATAAAACAAAACCAGTTCTCTAGCCTGAAACCAAAGGAGAATTTTACACCCCCGTCGCTCTTGTTTCAGATCAGCAAAATGGGCTCCTTTGTGCAGCAGAGTTCAAAGCACAACCCAAAGGCAAATGTTTGCCCTGCAGGAAGATGTTGGGAGCCCAAATGCCAACAGACCAAATGTACTCTGGACTCCCTAAAACACAGCAAGTCCTGCTGCTTTCATCTCCCAGACCTGAGGCTTCCCTGCACTGCACATGCTGATCCTGCAAGTGCTCAGCCAGAGCCCAAATTGATTCCTCTGGGAATATGTGATGAACAGAACTTGCAAAAGCAGACCCACTTTACTGAAATTCAAGACAAAAACCTGTAATGGCTTCAGCCAGTCCATTGTGGGGCTGCAACTGAGATTTTTAATGTGCCAGTCACTGGTAGCCCAAACCTGCTCAGTTGTTTCAGGCTGCAGCACAGAGTTCAGTGTGTTCTGGGCTGGAATCACCATATCCAGTGCCCTGCATCCATGTCCTGTGCTCCCTGCTTACACTCCTCTGTTATCAAACTAATATCTCAGTTAAATGTACCCAGCAATTGCTTTAAAGGTCAACTGCAAAGGACACATTTTATTTGGCTTGGATCCTGACACTGTACTTCCATCAACCTGCCTCCCTGTTTTATCCAAAAGAAAGAGATTTTGATTATCATGTCAGAGGATTAACTGCTTCTGACTGTATTGATTTGCTTAAAAGACCTTTTGGACAAATCATTGGCAGCTTTCTCAAAAGGACAGGAATGTCAAATCTTTCAGAGATTTTTTTTTTCTCCTTGCTATGAAATTAATTCAAACCATTTTATTACAAAAAAACACAACCAAGTAAACCACTACCACCAAAAAAAAAAACCCAAGGAAAAAAACCCCTTCAAAAACTCAACAAAAAAGGAGCAGGTTTTAAACCAACAACACTAATTGCTCCATCCCCTTCCCAGCTCCTGTGGTTCCCATCTCCCATGTCCCTGCAATCCCACCAGACTCCCAGCAGTCCTCCAGCACTGGGTTTATCTGCTGTTAGGAGGCACTCAGGGAAAATGCACTATCTGAAAGTCTCTAAAGATCCTCTCTGCATCACCAGCAGCACCTTTCTCCTGCTTTGCACATTTCCTGCATCCCTGCAAGCACAACACCACAGCACATTCCTCCTGGATTAAATGCCCTGCAATTAAGTGCCAGGATCCAAATTGTCACCACTTCCCAAGCACAAAGACAAATGTTATTTATGCCCAAGGCATGGAGGCAAAAACCAACTACTCAGCACACTAAACCTCCCGCTTTTTCACACACCACCTAATTCCAGGAGACATCTCCAGAGCTGCAGAGACACATCCCCAGCTGCACAGACACCTCTGCCAGGAATCAGGTCAGGCTGTGGGCAGTTTTGTCCCAGGGGAATCAGGCAGGGAGATGCAGGAGGAGTGGGCATGCACAGTTTGGAATTCTCTGCATGTAGAAGTGAATCAGCAGCAAAGCCACGGGAGAGGGGGAGGGAGATCAGAGAGAAAGGGAATGTGCTGTCAGAATGATGCTTCAGGCCTGGGGACTGAGAGATCAAGGGGTAAATAAACAAACCAAGGGAAGGAGGGAGGGAATCCCACTGAGGGCAATAGGCTGTGGATACCAGAGGGTTAACAGGGATTCTTCCCTGATAAAGGGACTTGGGTCCAACTTCCAGCTGAGTCAGCTGTAGCACATGCACAGCAAACAGAGGAGGAAAGGGAAGAAAATAAAGATGTCTCCCAATTAGCACTCCAGAGGAGGAGGGTGCTGGCTTTCCTGCACCCCAGGAGGGACCAGGGAACTCACCTCTTCCACAGTCCATTTGGCAACTTGTTTGGCTGTGAGGCCTGAGACCTCTGGCAAGAGCCTGCAGTGCTGCTCCCAGAAGAGATGGAGGCGGTGGGTCGGGTTAGAGGCCAGGGAAGGCATGAAGATGGACTGGTGGAGGGCCTGCTGGAGATCCAAATCAGGGTCTGGAAAAGGAAATGAGACAAGTCAGAGCCAGCCTTCAGGTAGGAGCAATGACACCAAAGCAGCAGGAAGGGTCACAGTCTGGAGGGGAGAGCGAGGCAGGGTGGTCAGAAGGCCAGGCACGGCATGCTGAGCTTCCAGGGTGTTCTTCCCACCCTCCCGAGCAGGAAAGGGGGAAAAAAAAGATAAGATTGCCAGGCTGGAGCCTTTATCCTTAGCTTCTTCTCTGGAAAATGATGTCATGCTGCTAACAGAGAAGATGTTTGCAGCGTTTTATTGACAAGGTGGAGGAGTTCTGGTAACAGCATCTTCGGCTGGGAACTGATGGCACAGCTCCAGCTCCCAGCCCCAGCCAGCCCGGGAAGGGCTCTGTGCCTGCCAGCCCCTGGCCTGGGCTCACTCCTGGGGACACTCCCAGGCCAGCAGTGCTGCCTGTTACCTCCACACATCAACTCCCTCCTCATGTGTCAAGTGACGGAAGCTTTAAAAACCAAGGCAGAAAAAAAAACCAACAACCAACAACGAGAGGAAGAAATCACCCCTCCCTAATGAGATCACTGGAGCAGTGCAGAGTCATGGTCCTGCAGGGCCGTGCTGCTTATACAACAGGAAGCCAGGCAGAGGATGGAAACAAGCTGGGAAACATTGCTGGGCTCTGCAGTGGGGCTGGATGGTGGGCTGCCCCAGCCCCCGGCCTGCCCAGCCTGCCAGGCGCCATCCCGTGGCAAACAGCCGGCATTCCCCTTTCTCCCTGCCTTTGGAAAGGCTCCCTGTGCCAGCTCAGCTGCTGGCAGTGGGCTGGGGTGTCAGAGCTGTGGGGTGTGCCAGTCACTACGTGGAGAGCACAAAGGGAAAGAGTAGTGTAGATTAAAAAAAAGCAGGTTTTTCCATGGGTTTCCAGCTCCTTCACAGCCAAAGGGAAAGAAGCAGCACTGGAGGTAAAGCTTGTCCTATGGAACAGTCACTCCCCTGTCCCAAGGGTCACCTCACCTCCATGTCCCTGAAGGAAGTGGGACAGCATCTAATGTATCAAATTGAAAAGAAATCAAGTCTGAGTAACACCTGCTCAGTTCAGGAACTCCTGGTGACAACAGGACACACTCCTGGCAGGGTGACACCCACTCCTCCCCTATCCCATGACCTTGTCCCCACCTCCTGCTCCAGGAGGTGCCACTCGTGCCCAAAGTTTCCCCCACTGCTGGGTGGGCACTGCTTCCATCTCACACCAACTCCCTCCTCGTGGTGAGCACCCCAAGCACCTCAAGAAATGACTTTCCCTCTGAGAAGGCAGCAGTGACCTCAGAGTTTAAAGAGAGCTGGGCTGACAGCTCTGGGTGGTTGTGAAATGCCAGGTCAGTGGATTATTGCAGAATTCCCCTCCCATCACTCTGTGTCAGGTGAAGGTGAAGGGAGAGTGGGCAGCTTTCCCTGCCAGCTGCAACTGCAGCTCAGAGCTGGCAGATCCCTCAGCTCTGAGTGCACAACTCAGCACTAGGTAAAAATGAGTATTAAAAAAATGAAAAAAAAAAAGGCCAGGCACCTGTCCCAGTTTGTGCCTGCTTAGCTATTTTGGATTGGAGACTTATTACCATGTTAAATCCTCCTAAAAGCCTGGTCAGCTCCGTTCTCTGAAATGGCTTTTTATAGTAAATCTCAAAGTTAAGCATATGGTTTGCTAAAGTGATAGGAGAAAGCTGCTCTGGAAACTTAACCTGTCATGTACCAGGAAAAGAAGAAAAGCATTGTTTTTCCATTTAACTTTTCTTTTTTCTTTTTTTCATCCTTAAGAAAACCTTAAAAAAAGCCCCCAGATGATTCAGAATACGTTCCTGAATACCCAGGAGGGTCTAAAAAAAGAAGCTGATGGAACTTAAACTATCTGCCAGGTTTAAAGTAAGTCTCCCTTGACACTGTGCTGGCTCTGACATGGCCTGACACAGGTCAAAGACTGTTTGGGAATGAAAACCACTAGAGAAGAGTCTGCAGTGGCACAAGATCTGGTGCAAACTTGTCTTCTCAGTTAATAAATACAAGGCTTCACTGTGCAAAGTAGTAAAACTTTCACTTCAAAGTGATTTCACTCTTCCTCATCCCTTTAAAGGAGTTAAAACCACCACTGCCATCACCTCCAGTGTGTGCTTTCTCCTGGCTGTGAAATCAGAGCCAAAAAAGCTGTGAAGCTTTGAATGTTCCTTGTGACTGTGGGGATGTTTCAGGGATATATTTATATATAAGGAATAAAATTTAACCAACCTTTCCCATTGCTTTCCTGTTTCACCAGCTGGAACTTGATATAGGCATGTGAGCACCCAAGCCTGAAAGCACCAATTAGAGAACATGTCAGAGGATACAGAAATGGAGGCAATTTCTTCTCTATAAAGAGATTAATGGGACTTCTAGGAACTTATTGAAACTAGAAACTTTTCTCTCTTACAATAAGCAAGTGCTCCATCCCTGACCTCTCTCTGAGCTAAGGGCTGTGCTATTAAACCCATGGCTAGAACTCAGGCTTGAGTTTACTGCAGGGAAGAGAGGGCCCAAAATATTGGGAGGAAGGGAGGAGATTCCCCATGTCATTCTGAACCCTCTGCTGTGACTCTCTGATCAGACTGGGCTGTTGTAACTTCTGATTTACATCTTTATTTCAGACACAGCAGCAGCATCAAGAAACACGACTGTTCATGCACAAAAATACACCCCCAAACCCTTATTTACGTTTTTGGCGTGGCTTTGACGTCTGCAGAGGGATCCTCCTCTCCCCAGTCTCTCTCCTGACTGTTTTCAGACTGCTCTGATGGAGTGTGAACGCTGCTTTGACACCACTTCTCACTGTCTGGTGCAGGTTTTCTGGAAAGACAGATAAATGACAGGAGCTAAGCTGACATCCTCTGTTCCCTTTCCCCACAGGGGAGCAAAGCTGGTTGCTCCTTCCAAGTGAGAGCAGCAACTACCATCTAGTGGTGGAAATTTCCCTCCCCATGAGTCCAAAGTGCTTTGTTCCTCCTCTGCATGGATTGGGAGAGATTATGTGGAATAAATCAGCCTCTGTGGACTCAGGCTCTGATCCCAGCAGCTCCAGGAAACCACTGTGTTCTGGGGAAAGGAAGGAATTTAAGATTTCTGAATCCTGATACCTCTGGATAACATTTTAGAGTCTTCATGACTAAGTTTGATGCATAACAAAATGAGCTATGGAGTTGGCCAAAGAAGGACAAGCAGGAGTGTGACCAGATTTACAGGCTGAATTCAGACCTCCCACTATGAGGAAATCAAATACTTAGAAGAACAGAAATATATCACAATTCTAGAATGCCATTTACTCTGTGAGAATCCCAGATCTCCTGAGAGGGCTTTATGGTAACAGTGCCATTGAAATGCAACCAATTCTGGTGTGAAAATTAGAAAATGAGGAGTCCTGCACAGTTCTAGCTGGGAGGAGACAAACTTGGCCAAGAAGGCCAGGGAAGGGAGAAAAGCATTCAGTCCTTTTGGCCAAAAAGATCTTGCAAATGTTATAAATCTAAACAAAGAGATGAACTTTAAACTATAAATATATACATAAGCCTTCATGCACAACCAAAAGTATTGCTGGAGTTTGCCCAAGTGAGACTGGATTTGTGAAGACTAAAGACGATCTTAATAAAACCCTTGATGCCCTGATCTGTCCCACAACATATTTAACTGCCTCACATGCAGTTTGCTTCAATGCTGCCCAATTCCAAGATTTCCATGTAAGAAAACAAAGTATTTGAAGGAGATCAACTTGTTTGCCAAGTGATACACACAGAGTCTGGACTGCACTTACAGTTTAATGGTGCAAAATAACCTTGGCCTGACAGTTTTAGGACAGGAAACGGGGGAAAAGAACATATTTTAAATTGAAACAGCAAGGAAAAATTTATGGAGACAGAATGCAATTTCCTTTGTTGGAATGTGACCAGAGCAGCAGGATTAAGGAATCAAGAAACCTATTAAGGCATATGAGGGTAGAAAAGTGCATTGCTCTGTGTTAAGAGTGTCTGGGGCACGGGTCAATATTACAGACAGATGAACTCAGTGCTCTGCTGCCTCTCTGCCAATTCCACTCGTTTTTATCCTTGTAAATGGTTTTGTTCCCCAGTACCTGCCAAGAACACTGTTCAGCTCACCTGGATTGGGGAGAGTCCCCCTGAGAGGACTCCCCTGCTCCCAGCAGGAATGGGGCAGGAGTCTCCAGCCTCTTGGCTTTCTGCATGGCATTCCCAGGGGAAGGTCTCTCCCCACTGAGCCGGTCCTGCAATGAGCTCTCTCTGTTGAGGTTCACATCAGAGTATGGGCAGCCAACTACCCTGTGAGAGAGGCACAAACCACAGAGGGATGGCAATGCTTTACAGGCACACCACCCTAGCAGCCTCAGGCAGGGAATCCACCACAAACCCAGAAAAAATGAGCCCTCAGACACTCAGGGAGATGTTGTTACCCAGTTTTAGGTGTGGGAAAGCAGAGGACTACGTGGCAGAATTAAAAATCAAAGCAATGCTGTTAAATAAGAGCTCATCCTCTGTACCCTGTTTATCTGAACAACACTCAGGAAACAACAGAGTCCTGCAACTTTCACTCTGGATAATTCAAAGCCCTTTACCACATTACAAACCACCAGAGCTTCAGACTTCTGAGATTGTTTTCTTGCTCTTTAAAATAGTTTACTTGAGAAAAATCTTTCTCTTCCAAGAGCACACAAGAAATCAAAAGGCAGAGCACAAAACATCAGTGAGCTCTCCTCACTCTTATACTTTAATGGCCCACCCACACTCCCTCCCTCTTTAATGTCTCCTTGCATGCTGTTCTTGGGTGTATTATTCTACAAAAAAACCCTCTTTCAGCACTGCTGGAATGTGGAAATTGGAGCAAATTAATCTGTTTGCATTGCAGTGATAATGATTACACTGGTATAAACAGAATTTATGATGAAACAGCACATTTAGACACAAGAGGGAGCTGCAATTGCAGATATAACCATCTCCAGAATAAACACTGAGCTCATTTCAGTGCAGTGCAGGTGCTTGTTGCTGCATTATAACCATTAAGAGCACTCAGGTCTCATTTACATACGTGTAATGTGTCCCATATCGTGGGCCCCGGACGTGCCCGATCCCGTGGCAGCCTGGAGTGGGACACACTTGTCCCACTGCTCCCTCTGGATCCTCAGCACCTGAAAATAAAGATTAAAAAAAAAAAGGTAATTAAACAGATTTGCATGTGAAGAGCAGAAGGCACTCAGGAGAAGTCCCCAGCACAAGAGCAGGGGGGTGTATTTACCTAGAGGGACCTGCAGAGCGTGGCCAGTCTTGGCACACCAGCCCACGGGATGGATGTCAGGGCTGTCTGCATCCACCCACACATCATACTGAGGGTCCCAGCCATCAAAATGGACCTGCAAGAAGCTCATTGTCAGGGAGAGAAACACTTCAGGCCATGACTCAGCTTTTATGGTACCTTCCCCCTCTGTCTCACCTTGGGGCTGATTCATTCCCTCTTTCCATCAGGCACAATCATCCCTGTGCTCAGTGGAACTGTTTGTCTTCCTGTAGCTGTGTTTTCCAGAACCACCAGGTTCTGGTGACACGGTTGTGTCACCCTACCCACTGTGGGGTGCTCTGTACTCAGAGCCTAAAGCTGTGCAAACACAACTGATTATTTCATTGTTTTGTTTCCTGAGGAGCCCAAAACACCATAAAAGCCAACGAGTTCGGTGAGTTTTGCAGTGAACAAGCTCCAGTTTTCTGCTGGATGAGGAGACTGGTGGCAGCTCAGATGCAGGTTAACCAAGACTGAGGATCACTGGGGTTTAAAGGTCTGTGCAGCAAAATTTCAAATGGATGAATTGAGTATCAAGCTACTGCATATTGGCAAACCTTGGCTTTTGCTCACACCAATGAGACTTAGAATCAGTTGGATAATGGGAAGTGAACTCCATTCCTGCCCACATAACCACCCTTTGGAAAGGAGACCTGTGGCCAAGGTGCCTCCAGCAGTGCAGCCTCCACTTTAGCTGGCTCATACTTCATCTCTCAGAAGCCAGAGCACAACAGATTTTTCTGGCAATGTGTTTATGAGAAAATACTTAGTTAAAATCCATTTATGTGACAAATTCATACTGGAGAATGAAGCCACTTCCCACACAGACTGGGGTTTAAATTGCTCTGGGTCTTCCTTTAAGTATGGCACGAATAAACCCTGTCAGGTTTGTTTTTTCCCCCCAGCTGAACACTAATGCTGCCTTCAGTCCCAGGGATCACACAGAAAACCCTAAGAGATGGAAAATCACACTGTCAAGTGTGATTTCCAGGCAGTTACATTAAAACAGTAACTCACACCACCAGGCAATTCCATCAGATTTCAGCAGAACAGAAATCATTTCCACTTGGGCAGGCCCAGAGGCCAGAGCAGCTGCCAGGCACTTGTTTGCTGCTCCTCAAACCAAGGGGGGGTTCTGCTCCCAGCACAGGGCTCTGCACTGGGGAGCAAGGTCATACCTTAATGCGATGGTTGTCTTTGGCAACTATTGTTGCCACTCTGATCAAGATGGGATTTCTTCTGTCCACAGCCTCTAACTTCATATTAACTTGGAACCCGTGAGCAGGACGCTGGAAGAGAGGATTGTAAGCAGAATGCTAAAAAGCCTCGAGTTCAGAGCCAGTCACCTGCCCTGAATGGAACGTGCTTGGTTTGCATCCACCCCTGGCATGCCTGGGGAGCTCTGGGCACTGATCTCACACAGCACACTGCTCCAGAGGCTGAACCAGAGCTCCCAAGGGGTTAAACCCAGAGTTCCCAAGGGGTTAAACCCAGAATTCCCAAGGGGTTAAACCCAGAACTTCCCAAGGGGTTAAACCCAGAGATCCCAAGGGGTTAAACCCAGAGACCCCAAGGGGTTAAACCCAGAGACCCCAAGGGGTTAAACCTAGAACTTCCCAAGGGGTTAAACCCAGAACTTCCCAAGGGATTAAACCCAGAAGCTCCCAAGGGATTAAACCCAGAAGTTCCCAAGGGGTTAAACCCAGAGACCCCAAGGGGTTAAAATCAAGAGTTCCCAAGCTGTTAAGCCCAGAGATCCCAACAGGGTTGAGCTGAGTGTTTGTCAGGAGCCCCAAGGCACCCAAGGAACATTTCCCAGCCAGGCCAAGAGGCTCTTTCCTCACAGAAAAAAGGCCAGGGACCTCCACAAGCTGCACTGACACAGACTGGGCCTGACAGCAACACCCCAACCACAGCAGAGATGACCTTCTCTGAGAGAAGGCTGAGAGGGAATCTCATCAACCCATACCAATATCTCCAAGGGGGTCTCAGGGGATGTACCAGACTCTGCTCAGTGGTGCCCAGAGACAGGATGAGGAGCAATGGCCATAACCAAAACACAAGTTCCACCTCAACATGAGGAAGAACTTCTTTCCATGGAGGTGGAGGGTGTGGAGTCTCCCTCTCTGGAGGCATTCCATACCCACCTGGAGGTAAAATTCAAGACCCAATGGTGTCACCTGCTCTAGGTGACCCTGCCTTGGATAAATGATCTCCAGAGGTCCCCTTCAACCCAAACCATGCTGTGACTCTGTGATCTCACACGTGACCAGAACAGTGGCCAGCTCACCACCTCACCACACCACTGTGTGAAGCCTCTCTTCACTACCCTACAGGAAATCCTTCCTGGCATCACATCCAGCCCCTGGATATCACAGTCCCCTTCACTGCACAGGTCACCATCCCTGCACAGGTCACCATCTCCTCATGACAAAAATGTGCCTGGTTGTCACCAACTGCTGAGAAACACCTTCCTCTCAAACCCCATGACTTTGGGAACATTCCCCAAAGTCCCTTGACCTGATGAGTGTCCTCTGCAGCCCCTCACATGTCACCCCGAAGCAAGAGACAGCTTTTTCCAATTTTTCCATTTATCTGACTGCAAATTCCTCCTCTGACCTCCAGAGCTGCAGGTTACAGAGCACAGGATGCTCATTCCAAACACATCCCTCTTCACTTCTGCACACAGAGGTCAGGATTTCAGCAAGACGTGATGAATTGGGTATGTGAACACCATCAGGTCAATGAAAAAATGATTACAGTCACTCTTCCTTACCCTTTTTACTGCCAGTGGCTGGGGGCAGGGAAGAGGTCCACTCCTGAGCTAAAGGCATTAAACTCCAAACCTGAAGTTCCCCTTTGGTCATTTCACCTGGACACAGAGTTATCCATGGGGTTTCAGCCACGGGACAATCTAAAACCAGACAATCTAAACTGCTTCTATTTTTAAGAGCATCTTATTGAACCAGCCAAGCTTGTCTGTCTGCCCAGAGGAAGGAGCCTGAGATCCAAATCCTGCCCAGAAGAGGAGCCAGGCTGTTTGTTCCAGCCTTGCTGAAGGCTTGTTGCCCTTTTGGCAGTAGTTTATGAAGGTTTTTAAATTGCCAGCCCAAGGGGATGGGCTGAAATTGTGATGCTTACAATGAAACTGTCTCCTGAGCTTTTGGGTGGAGAGGGCAGAAATCCAGCCCCAAGACCTGCTATTTGTGCTGATGATCTGTGTCTCCACACTAGGTAAGACAGCTCTTTAAAACTGTTAAAAACTAATTCAGAGAGAAATGCCTGTTCTGGCTCTCAACCCGTATTTTTATGTACTGATTTCCTGTAATTGCTGGCTGGAATAATAATAATAATAATAATTTAGAAAAAAAATCAATAACTTTGCCATTTATTTGCACTTCAGCCCAACCAAGCCAGAAAAATAATGAGCTTTGTTCTTCAAAGAGTTCTAATAACTGTTGATATATCAAATGCCCCTTTTTTTCTGTCTCATTTCTGAAACACAGTTTTGAATGCTAATTTACACTCTGGAGTTTCACAAGAGCCAGAACTGGTCCTTCTCTTTTCTAAAAGCCTGACACCTGAAGGAGCAGAGCAATGATGTCCAGAAAACAGGAAAGGAGGCAGACAAGGCAACCCCTCTTATGGAAAACCATAATCCCAGGGATGTTCTGGAGTTCAGCTGTGGCCTCCCAGTTTTCTGAAGAGGCAAACCCAGCCTCTTTAAACTCCCTGACACCCACCCTGCAACAACCTGGAGTGGACATGTGCTGAAATCTGGCAATTATCAAACCTGGCTGGCTGGATTTTTGCCTCCCTTATCTCAGGCCTCCCTGATTGCTTTTTCTCCTCAGTCCCAAAGACCTTTCCAACAAAATACACGGGAGGGCAGCAGGTATTAACCTGCAAGTCCAACTTCAGAGGAAGGACCCAAGTGTCACGATGGCACAGAGAAGATTTTAAACATACTGCAAAGTTCAGCAAGGTTAGCCAGCAGTGTGGAAGGACAAAAAAAATCAATCTGAAAGTATTGTTAAGTTATTTTGAAGGGTTTTGTTTTGTTTCTGCTCACAGGCAGCTTCTAGATAATGCACTGAACTCCAATGGAACAAACAAAAGCTCGTGCTCCCAAGGTTGAGAGAAGCACCTTCAGAGCCTGCAGGATGATTTTCCTGCACCCAGGAGTTTGGCAGAGATGCTCTTTCATCTGTTAGCACTCTTGTTTCCTCCCCAGAAGAACTAAGATCTATGTGACAACATTTAAGTCCTTGAAAGGAACTTCTCTACCTGAATTCCAGCCTCACCAAGCAGGGAAACACAGATTTGCACAATTGAAAGGTGAAAATACTTCAGAGAGGTTTTTATGTTTCGTGCAGAAGTGACACCTGGTGACTGCACACTTCTCAATCCCTCAAACACATCCATGTCCCACTCCTTCCTCCTTTCCCCACCAAACAGCCCCAGTTTCATACCACTGATTCCCCCTTCTGACCCCCAAAAGGGGAGGATCTGGGAATGTCTGTTGAACCAGCACCAGTCCTGCTCAGATGTCAACTGGGAGACTCCCTTTGCCCACCCAGTCAGACCCTGAGCAGAAGAGCAGCACTTTCTCCTCTCCCTGCCCTCTCTGAGGCACTTTCCACATTCCTCTGGGTGCCACAGCTATCTGTGTGGACTGATAAATCCCTTAAATTTGCCAGTGGAGCAACTGGAGATACTCAAAAATCCTTTCCAAGACGACTTTTCATGGCATTAAAAAAAAAAAATCTTGGATTTTGCTGTGTGGTTTTTTTCAGCAGCACTGAGAGAGCATCCTGGAGTCAAACCCAGTTACACCCTCCTGCCACAAGGTGAACCAGCCAAAAATAAAGGCTGCAGCACAAAAGGGGGGATAAGAGCACCTGAGCATGGACAATCCAAGGGATTCACCCACCAGTTTGAATGCTCTTGCTGGGGCTGCTTGGGAATTAGTTTCTTCCAAGTACTTCTCCCATGAGAAGGCTTTGGAATCCTTGTATCCTGAAAAGAACTTAGAATTAACATTTAAGTAAGAACAACCCCCACATTTATGGTTCCAAACAGCAGAGCAGCAGCTCTGTGACACACGGTTAATTATGTTAATTAAGCACTTGGAATGGCCTCTTTGCTCCTGCCCCCCCAACCCAGCACCCCCAGCAGCACTGCCAGTCCCCAGGCCCTGCACTGGCTTTAACCCTGACAAGTTCACTTCTGCACAGCTGAATCAATTCTTGCTCTCCAGAGAAAGCTGCCAATTAAAGGCTGCTCAGAGATTCCTGTGATGTGCAATGGTTTCACTAAATTAATTTCCCATTTTATTAACTATTCCATGTGTGAGTGCCTGCAAGACTGGAAAGACTCCTCCTGTGCTCACCCCCAGCTCAGTAAAACCAGCAGCCTGGAGAGAAAAGGCTCCCTGGGTGTGCTGCTCTAACAACAGTGGGCTGTCTCTCCCTGGCAATTACATTTTAGAAACTACTCTGCTTTTTTTTTCTCTTGCCATTTCAGTAATTTTTACCCTCGGGATTGGCTCCTTTTGGCAGGAGGGTGCAGGGACTAAATGCCGAGCACAGCCTGCAAATTGCTGCGTTTAAGGCCCTCAGCAGAGACCAGAAGTGGCTGCAGGGTGTGCTGGGGGCACAGGAAATCATGGTATGAGCAGAGAACTGCACTGTTCCAGGAGCAGGGCCAGATGTTGAGAACCCCTTCTGCACCTGCAGCAGAGGCACAGAGGCCAATTCCTCCCGTGCAGAGGGATCTTGTAGTGCCTCCTGATCCACCTGGCACGTGGTCATCACAAGAATTCTTGCTCCAGGGCTGTCAGTCTGGCAAATGGCAGGGTTATTTCTTTAAGGTTGGCTCTTTTTAAGGGGAATGGGCACTTCCAAGGCCTGGAAACAGCCCTGTTTTCCCTGCATGTTCTGTCCTCTCTCACTTGCCAACATTCTCTTCGTTTACCAAATTCCAGTGCAGCAGGAAGAGATGTGGCTTCAGCTACTCCTTCACTTTCCATCTGGGAAATCCTGACACTGATTCCTTTTCCTTCCAGCTTCAAGGAAATGCTGGAAATCCTTCAAAGTTTTTCCTTTTTCCAAATTCAATTACAAATAACCACTCCCATTCCATTCATCGAAACAACCAAGAGCCAACATAAAATTCAGTGGCAACAAGTACAAGCAACACTACTGTTCAGTCAGTAAAGAGTTCCAAGTGGAACCTGGAACTTGCAAATATGTAATTATGTGGAAGACACAGTTTAGTGCAGTTTTTTTGGCTGAGGCAGGAAAGAAGTCTCACTTTCCACATACCAGGTGGTGTTGTCAGTGGGGTTCCAGTCTCTTGGCAGTAGCCCACAGGATGGATGTATGGGCTGCTCGTTTCACACCTGAATCAAAGAGGGAAAGTTGGCACCAGTCAGATTTAGAGCAAAGAGAAAGGCAGGATTTCAAATGCTGTCTGCTGGGCCTTTGCTGGGGGAGCAGATGCTTTCAGTGGGTGTGAGCACGGTGTGGAACACGAGCGTTGCCTCGCTGGAACGGGAACGCCAAGTTTCCAAGGTGTTTGAGGTGCTCCAGACACAGGGAAATACAAAGCAAAATCATCAAATGCATCCTGGATAAAAGGGACCTTAAAGATCATCCAGTTCCAAACCCCTGCCATGGGCAGGGTCACCTTCCACTAGCCCAGGTTGCTCCAAGCTGGCCTTGGACACTTCCAGGGGTGGGGCAGCCACAGCTTCTCTGGTGCTTTAACAAACAGCCCAAAAAAGCCCCCCCAAAACTCTAACACAAACTATTCCAACCACAGCCCAGCCTGGACACAGATCACCCAGACTAGAATGCAAAGGAAGCAAAGAAACAAAGCCCAAATCCTCATCCCTCACCCAAACACCAGCACTGTGGAAGAAAGGCATATTATTTTTAAGGTCTTTGTCCAGAGCTGCACATTTATCCAGTAATCCTCACTGAATCCCAGTGGGAGTTTGCCTGGTTCCCAATTTTATTACATGTTTAGATCTTCTGAGTCTTCTGAAGGAGACAATGGGCCAGATTGTGACAGCCCCTTTTGTCCCACCTGCTCCAAGAAAGGGACCAGAGCAGCCTTTCAGATCTAGGATAAAGCCTGTGTGTTTTCAGCCAAGCTGTACTTTGAAGCTTTGTTTGCTTGTGTTTCCCATTAAAATTCTCAAATTCCAAACAAAACATGGTGTGGAGACAAAGCTTCACAGGCTAAAACGGTACAGGAACAAGATGTGAAGGCCTGTGAATGGAAACACCAGTGTGGCAAAGCTCTGCAGGTGCAGGGCAGGACTTGAAAGCCTAAATGTTGGCAGCTCTTTTTATTTTCAGAGGGCCTCAGCCAAACTCTGCTGAAGGAAATGGAAAAGATTTTTCCTGACTCCAGTGCTGCCTGCTTCCCAACATAACCCTGCAGAGAGACCAGCCAACACCCACTGCACGAAGTGAAGCAGAGGATGTTACTGATTCCAGGTGCTGCCATGGATGGAACTTGCTCTTCCTTTGGCTCTGCCAGAGGAATGGATAACATGAACATTCCCTGACCTCATCCCAGTCAGGCATCTGCATTACAGAACAGAATCCTGGAATGGTTTGGGTTGGAAGGGATTGTAAAGTCCATCCAGTCCCAGCCGTTGCCATGGGCAGGGACACCTTTCACTGTCCCAGGTTGCTCCAGCCTGGCCTGGGACACTTCCAGGGATGGGGCAGCCACAGCTTCTCTGCCCAACCTGTGCCAGGGGCCCTTCACCCTCAAAGGGAACAATTTCTTCCTAATATCTGCCCTCCTTCAGCTTAAGGTCATTCCCCTTTTTCCTATCATTCCACCCCTTGTCCCAAGTCCTTCTCCAGCTCTCCTGGGGCCCCTTTTACCTCCAAAGTTTCCCAGTCAGCTCAGGCCACCCCCACTGGTTCTGCCCTGAACTGCCCAGCACTGTCAGGAGGGGCCTCCCTGCAAAAACCCAAAGTAACTACTCAGATGCCTGAAAACTGACTTAAGATCCCAACTTTAGTGCCTGCATTGGAACCATGAGCTGTTACCCCCAGTGGAAGGGCAAACAGAGCAGGGTCTCCCTGCAGGTGTGTGTGAGGAGCAGGGTGTCTTTACCAGTAGTCGTAGCTCTCATCCCAGTTATCGAAGTGGATCAGCAGCCTGTTGTCCACCATGTCTGTGATGGTGGCCACACCGACCAGGGAGGGATTCTTCTTGTCCACTGCCTCCAGCTTCATTCCCAGACGAAAGCCAGAGGGTGTGACAGGCTGAGGAACAGGACACCAGGGAAGGGAAATCAGCCACGCTCTTGGGCAAGCAAAATTCCCCCTACAAACTCATTTGTTGCAGGTTGGAACCCCAGAACCCACAGAGCAAACACACCGGAGTTACTGGCATGAGGTTTGCACACAAGATTTCCACTGACTGTTTCTTACTAGTGGAAAAGTCAGGAGAGTCTTCAAGGAAGAGGGGTGGGAAGCAGAGCAGAGCTGGGCCCTGATGCTCCTGGAGTCAGTGCCTGCCCACCTGCAGTGCCCCATCCATCACTGGAGTGACACAGATGGGAGAGAGGGTGACACAGGGACTGAGGGCAACAACCACAAAGGGGGTTAGGGATGAAAAATGCTCAAGATCCACAGCCCCATAATGAATCCCATGGCCCACATGAGCATGCTGCTGGAAACCAGAAATTATTCTGGAAATGATTAAATTAGGGGGAAGTGACACAAATATTTCGACTGCAGGGACACAGCAAAACAGAGGGTTGTAATATATTTAATAAATGGCTCAGTAAATCTTTTCCTCCAGCATTAAGGAGGAAAGGAAATACAAATTCTTTCTCTGGGAAGTCAGTGACTGGGGAAAGGAAGAAAAATTGTACTAGTTTTCCATCTTAAAATAAATCACAGTAGGAAGTAGTTTGCATCTGATTGTACCAGGGTTGTACCTCTGACATGAGCATATTAAAAGCACGTAAATATTCTGGTCAAAACTCCCTTAGCAGCAGACCTGTGGAAACACCTTCTATTCCACATCACCACTTACCGTGCTGAGGGTCTTAAAAAGGCTTTTTGGAGCTGCTTGAGCTTTGCAATTCTTCAGATAGGAAGTCCAATTAAATTCTCCCTCCTTGAAACCTGGGAAGAGAGATAAAAAGATTGTTTTACAGGGCCCCAGAACATTGCGATGGCTTTTTCAGAAATGGAAATTACCTGGGAAGAATATGAACTTTGCATGGTAACTGCCCTGCTAAAATCTTCAGGGGACGTGCATTTCAGCTAAAGCCTCTCTCTCTTTTGCACTCTAATGGCCAATCATTAATCTCAACCCTCTGATGTTTCTGGGAAATTGAATGCAGGGAAGAAGCAAGTCCTGAACCCCAAGGAGACATCCAATACAGAGTTCCTAATTTGCCTAACAACGTCAGTCTCTGGGAATATCAAAAAGAAGCTGGCTTGTCCTTTTGTGAGTCACTGTGTTAGTTACACCTCTTCCCTTTCGCCCCTCAGATCGAGTTCCATGCTGAAGTCACACTAAAAATGAAACATGCACAGCCAAGACAACTAGTTCTTAGGAGAATTTATGGTTTCTTGTACACCACTCTATTTTTTCTCCATACCTTTAGGAGGGAGCAGCTTATGGCTTGTTTTTTCACACCAGCCCACGGGATGGATGTCTGAGGAATCAGCATTAGCCCAGAAGTCGTAACACTCTGGATACCCATCAAAGTGCAGTCGCATCCTGTACCCCTGGATCTGCAATGAGAGGAGCTCTGACTGTCATCAAGGGTCATAAAGAAGCTAAGGAATATCACTAATCAACTGCATTGTTCTTTTTCATATTTATTCATTACAGGCAATTAACAGGTTTGTAAAAACCTGACAACAGGATTTCAGGCAGAGACCCTTAACCCATCACACCATGCCTTCAATGTCACCATGAACTCCTAGCCATTAATTAATTCATTAAAGTGCTATTATTCTTATGTTTCTACTTTTTACTGAATAAAAAAATCCTAAACGTACATGGGACTTTTGGAATCAAAGACAGGAAAAGGAACTACCTCAGCCACTGTGAGAACACAGAATCGAGAGGGGTGTTCAGGATCCAGCCCTTCCAATTTCATTCCAACTTTAAATCCATTCCGGCCTTGTGGGAATGACTGATACTGTGGGGGGGGGAAGAAACATTTGCTTTTAATTCCTAGAGACAAAATCTATTGCAGAGCAGTCATCAGATGTATTTCAGGCTTCACATTTTCAAGTCAGAGAAGAAAATTCTATGCCCAAGTGATTGCTGCTCTAAGAGACAGGTGCAGGTTCAGGGATCAATAATGGCATGATCACAGTATTTCAGATGTGTTATTCTAATTAATCCCTCAAAAACACTGAACCACGAACCTGTTGCAATTAGCTGTGAACAAACCTTCGAGCAGAGGCAGAAATGAGCTCTTCTCAAACACCAAAGAATCCCCTCCCTAGCCCAATATAGAAACAAAGAGCTGGGAAAGCTAAAATCCCTGTCTGTGTCAGTCCAGACTCTCCCCAAAAGTAACTTGCCACCTTCCAGTGGTGACAGGGCCGATGTAGGTTTGATCTGGAACCAAGTTATTCCAGAAAACAGCTGTGTTTTCCATTTACTTGCAGTCTTAATCCAAATGAAACAGCTGAGGTGCATTAAAGTTTCAAAGCAACCTGAACTGGGCTTGCAAATGGCCTCAAGCAGGACCTGCCCCTCCTTCTCAGCTCTCTGGAAGGGCCACCAGTCCTCGGCTTCGAGGAGCCCACAGGGAGCTGAATGCTGAAGGCACAGGAGCAGCTCCCCCAGGGCTGAACTGAATGGACACAACTCCCTGCTCCCTCCTGACAGCCACTGAGGGAATCTACACCATTCCCAGCACTGACTGCCTCGAGTTTCCCCCAGGGAAAGGCTGCAAGAGGTGTTGGACAGCCAGAGACATGGGAAGCTGTCCCATGGTCTCCATCCCACCTCCACCGAGCCAGGAATCCTGTGCTGCTGCCTGAGGAAAACACAGCAAGGGAGTGGAAAAAGCTGCCAACCTCTCTGAAGAGTTTTAGGGGAGCTGCTGGCATCTGTTCCTCTTCCAAGTAGGAAACCCAGTTCCATACCTTCTTCTTTCCAGGAAGCACTAATTAATCAAAAACAAAGAGGAAAATCAGTGTTTCTCTCGGGTGCTTCCCGCTCTTCTCCTTCTCCCACACACCCTCCAAGGGAGGCAGTGTTACCCAGCTTTTGAGGAAAAGTAGGAATTCCAGCAGTAGGAAAACCATGTTCACTCCTCATTAAAGGAAAATTTACTGTATCACAGGTCAAATGAATTGTGGCCCCCGGGTTGCCTGGCAAGCTGCCCACAGAAAGGTGCCACTGGAAAGTGTGGACAAGACAGAGTAACTTAAATTTTGGGAATTCATTCCTTGTCCTGATATTTCACAGAGGAATAAGGGGTTAAATGTAAACTAACACACAGCACAGACGGGCATGTAATTGCAGTTGCAATAAACCTAAAATAAAATAGATGAAAACCAAGTGCATTTTTGTTCAGTTCATGAGACTTTTTTAATATATATACACACACATATATATATTTATAACCTCCTAGAGAGGCAGCTCCCAGATGATGAAAACAACAACTTGCATTCATTCTAGTAGGACTAAAGTCACATACTGAGAGAATGATGTTTTCAATGTATATTAAACAACTCCCCCCAGTTACACACTAGCTCATTTAATGTATATAACACGTTTAACTCGTAGTCTACAATCCATCACATTGTTTACAACTGATTTTCTCTTTAGCATTGTAGGCTCTGGCTGTGAAGCTCTCCAAAGTCAATGGAAAAAAGATTCTTATTGTCTTCAGTGAGCTTTGGATCAGACTGACTCCTTCCAGCTCCTCCCATTGTGCCCATCATGCAGGGAAATCCAGGATATTCCTGCTAATACATCCCAGAAGCTGCCTGTGGTAAGAGGGTTATGTACCTAATAAGCTACTCTGAATATGAAATGAGCTCTGCTGTCCTTTCCTCTTCTATTTATTATTATTCACTTTATAATATCCACTAAAAAGAATCTATAAACATTCAAGAAAAGAGACTCTGAGCTTAGCTCACCTTGTTTTATTGGTTTAGTGTTTCTGCGGCTTTTCATATTATTTGATTTATTCTTCTCCTAGACACAGATATGTTAAAAAGAAGTTTAGCAAGGTTGTTTTTCCCTCCCTCTGATCATCTCACAATGCAGGTACAGTAAAGATGGAGCAGGTAACTAAGAGGACTATTAGCCAGCATTGCTGTCTCTTGAATAACCCTGCAAGAACAGCAGTAGGGAATGTTACACAGATAACTTTGATCCTGCAGTATCCCAAAGTGCTTTACAACTTATTTAACACATGCTGCTGAAGTTCTTTTAAATGTGGCTGCTGAAGAGCAGCTCGGGCCCAAAATCTCCATGACAATGCAGAGGATTTGCTTTCTGCAGTGCAGGATTTGCTGCTCACCTCAGCAGCCTTCCTGTATTCTCCTTTCCCTTTCTCATGTCCATCTATGCCAGGGGATGGATGCAAGGAAAAAGCAAAGTCATGGCTGAAGCCCTGAAGGAAGCAGAACTTCAAGGAATTCCTGTCAGAGATGAACCCCCCAGACAACATGGTGTCCCTGTGGCACACTCTGAGCCCAATGGCCATTCAAGTTTCTTCTGGGTGGTTTTCAAACTCAGGTTTGATTCCTCCCACGCTGTCGTTTCTCAAAGCAAACCACAAATGTGCAAAGCAAAACTACCACCAGAAATGCCCCAGAAGGGACAAGGGGCAGTTTTAAACAGGGAGGAGGAGAAGAAGGAAGAGACAGACTGCAAGGACTCTTGAGAACATCCATCCCTTGGAAGAGCTCACCCACATCCCAGAGAAAAGCTGAGCAATGAGATGAATTAAACTGCTCATGACACCAGAGGTTTCAGCTCGAGGACCCCCCAACACCTACCCCAGTGGCTCTGCTGGACAGAACCATGAGCAGTCTGTGAATAAAATGGCTCAGAGAGACACTGCACAGGCAGGAGCAGAGCACAGGGTTGCACAGAGGGAGTGAGGGGCTTCAGCAAAGTTCAGGAAAGATCAGCTCAGCACTGAGGTACTCCTATTTATCCAGCATTAATACAGGTTGCTGGTAGTGCAGTGAGTGTACATGCAAGTACCTAATAAAACCCAGCCAAACCCTGTGGTTTGGCACTAATCTTCAATATCTCAAAATAGTACTTGAGTGCAATTAAATAAAGTATTTTCGTGGTTTTATTACTGTGAGATACACTCTGTGTAGAGGGCTGTAGCTACACCTGTAAAGTTACAGTCTGAAACCCTGACTTTCATTTCACATGAGCTACTCAGTCACCCCTACAATTCCTTAGAGCAGATATTCCCATCACTGCTGTAAACCAGGATCAGCCCCAGACCATTCCCTTGGTTCAGAACAACCTCCCTCAGCTCACTTTGCTCTGCACAAGGAACTCTGAGACAAACAACTGCCCTTGCTTTTCACAGCTCTCTTGAGGGAAAAGACATGCAGCCTCATTTACCTCATCCTCATATGCATTTTCCTCCTCATCCTCCGAATCCAGAGGGAGTCTTCTCTTCCTCCGGAGCCGTCTGAGGGCTCTGCCAGCCTCAGCCACCTGACAGCCACTGCTGGTGGTAAGATTTCTATTATTTGCCCTGTTTCTGCAATCATCTGCAATGTCTCTGAGAGCATTAAACATCCAAAATCAAACCAAATCAAATTCAAAGTGCAACACTACTCCTGCACTTCCCAGTGTGTCTGTACCTCTTGAGAAGAACGAGGAGGCCCGGACTGAGATCCTGAAGGAATGAATGGTGACTGCAGGATTTGCTGGATAGAGAGCTGCAACCCTTGCTCTGAGGAGGTCATTCTTCTCACAGCAACACTTTTCTCTAGCACAGTGTTCCCTTTCACCATTTTTAAACAAAAACCAGGAAAAATCTGGGGTTTCTTTACCTGTCCCTGTGCTGCTGGGAGCCCGTTTGAGTACAAAACTTCCCATTCTCCAAACAATCCATTTGCTCACAGGTTTGGGATTCAGAGTAGGACACGCCTGGTCTGGGCACTGTGGAAGCAAAGAAAAAGATAACTATTAAATTTAAATGTTAAAACACCTTTTAGGCAATGAGCTCTGTCAAAGTCCTTTACAAACTTTAATTAACTGACCCTCAGTATCCCATTGAGGGGTTGGTAATTATCCTGTGCGCTGGCACACCACCTCAGGAGAGAAAAACCCCTTTTATCTGTAATGTTTTAATTCTGGAGAAACCCTGTTCCCTGTAAAAGTGATAAAGGAGGATATAATCTCAAAGCTGTATGTAGGACACAGCTACAAATCTTATTATATTTCTTTATTCTTAGCAACCCTTTAAGTGGATAGACAAATGTCAAACAAGTCCATCTGGTTTGGATACTTTTGATATAATTGGTTAAGTTTAAAAACTTCTGCCTTTATATATATTTTGCACATATGAAAAACCTTCATGGGCAGCCCCTAAACCCAGCACATTATTGATGGGAGAACAGAAACAATCATTTCTATACCTAGTAAGATATATATATGGATCTTTCCTCCGAAAATGTGAGGAATAACTCAAATACATAATTTCTGTTTACCTGCTCCGATGATCTGAGCTCTTCCTAACATAAATTAATTTGTATCTGATATTTTTACAAAACCCAGCTATGGTGACACTCAGCACCAGGCATCTGCCCTGTCCTGATGGATAATTTGCTCCAACAATCTGCCATGCAGATCATGCACAGGGCCTCCTGTGTGTCCTTTCTCCCTGCTCTGCATTACTGGCACCACTCGTGTGCACCGGTTGGGTCAATCCAGTTTTTAATGCACCATTAAACTCTTGAAAAGAAAAAAAAGAAAAAGCACAAAGCAGCACACAATGCAGAACTCTGAGATATGAGTCACTTGGCTTTGATTTAAAGCCATTCTCAGTCTCCTCACCTGCACTTGGACTAACCCTGATAAGCCAACTGACGTGTTTCACTGACGTTTGATTGCTCTCCATGGTCCCTCAGGGATGCTGGATGGTCCTGCCCGGAATTGGGCAGACTCACTGTCCTAGAACAGTCCTGTAGCACATCCTAAAGTCTCTCCAAAGATCACAAACCCCAGAGCCAGGAATCCCAGGTCAGCACAGCACTGTGCCATCCACTCCTGCTCCACGCTGGGTCATGCACTCAGCCAGCTCAGGAGTAACACTGCAAGGTCCTGTCTCTCCCAGGAGCTCTGTCAGCAACTCCAGCAGGGCCAGGTCCTGCAGCTCAGCCACAGGCACTTCCAGCACAGCCTCCACTTGGGACAGGAGCATCCTGCCCCATCCCAAGTGGTTCCCAAGCACAGTTCAGCAGACAGCACGGAGTTGAGGTGCTGCCCAGGGAATGCCATCCCTCTGTTTGGAGACTGAGAGCATTCCATGAGGAACACATGACCATTCTGGTCTCCAAACCCAAAAATGGGCAGTTTGGTTTAACCCAGGTGCAGACTTAAGTGCTGCCACACAAGAACATTCCTGGTGTTAAGGATGAACATGGATATCATTGCTGAGACACCAGCCTGGGAAGAAGGGGCTCCACCTTCCCAGAATCCCCACGTAAGGAGATCCCAGGATCAGTTAAATCTCAGCATGAGGGGGCTGTTTGGCTGCGCTGACAAGTCTTGCCCAGATCATCCCACAACTACACTCACCTTCCTCAAGCACCTGCCAGGTACTGTTATGACTACACAGTAATTGCATTCCCTCTCAATACTCCCAGAATATTCCAAATAAGCCCGTGACTCACTCCACATGCTGCACCAGGGAGCACCAGGCTGCTGAAACACACGTTTCACTTCCTGAAGCTTTCTCAGAAACTCTCTAAACTCTTCCACAGCAAAGTGCTCCCCTCCCAAAGCAGGGGCAGAGGCAGTGGAAGTGTTGAAAGCAGCAGGAGCAACACTGGCTGGGCTGCCATCTACTCCTAAGGCTCTAAGAGCTTTTGTGGCTTCTGCTTTGGGAATGATTTCCAGCAGTCTACACTCACATAAACAAAACTGCAGGAAAAAGAAAGCAGGCAAATAAGCAGTAGTGAAAAACTAGGAAGGGTGATGGGAAGAGATAGGATTCCCCAAACAGCAATTAGGTATGACACAAAAAGAAATGGCTGAATGTACCTTAAAAAGCATTAAAAATAAGAAACAATAAAAGTGAGAAACACCCTACACAACTCTTCTCCAAAATATCATCAACAGGCCCCCAAAAGCCCCTCTGCTACATGTGGTTGTCAATGAAGTAACATGCACATAAGAGCTGGACTTGATGATCCCTGTGGGTCCCTTCCACCTCGGAATATTCTGTGACTAACTGTACCTGCTTTGGATGTGCTCCCCTTGGGAACCCAGTGCTCTAATGAGCACGCAGAATAAACACCCTCAGAGGAGCAGTTTAACCCAAAACTCTGCTCTGATGTTCAAATTCATCCACCAAACACGATTATATTGATGGGAGTTATGATGAGCAACAACTTCCCTAAAATCTCAGCACAAGCAGGACCCACCCAGCTGTTGACAGGAGGGTCACATTCCAGAGGAACTTGTCCCGTGGTTGTCCAACCCCCAGCTGGAGCTGGATGGGCTTTAAAGCCCTCAGAGCACAGGGACAGCTGTGCTGCATAAACACTGTGAACATCTGGAGCTGCCAGGGCCAAGTGGTCCTCAACCCACCCTCAGTGGCACTTGGGCTGGGGGGAAATTAATTTCCCAGAGGAGCAGAGGAACGCAGGGACAGGCAGAGGGGATACTGCTGAAGAACAGTGACACTGAGGAAGAAGCAGCCCTTCTGTCTGACACCCAAACACACACACAGGACACTACAGGAAACCCAGGTGCAGACCAAGAAAACCCCTGCACACACACACAGGGCAGCAATGGAAAAGGAATGACACAGGGCAGACTTCAGAGATTCATCCTTCAAGCTTAAAAAATTCCTCAGGCTATGAAGGAACACTTCACTGGTTCAGATAAAATTATTAAAGCGTGTTAAATAGTGTCAATATGCAACTTTTATTAGTCCTGACCTGCAGATGCAACCGAGCGCGGAAAAAAAATACAAATTTTCAATTAAAAAGCCACCTTTCTGATGAGCAAATAGCTGCAAAGATTGCTCACTCCTTGATGTTCTTTACTGTCTGCAATATGGAGCTACTGAACTCCAGAATGAAAGAGGCAAGTCAAAGGTGGCTGCATTTGCAAGCTCTGCTCCAAGGCTTTTATTCCAAGCACTTCATTAGTCTGAGATCTTTCCTCAGCCACCCATTCTTTGCTCAGACCTGCTGAACTCAGTTTAAAAGCATCTGCTTCACCTCTGAGGAAGAGGTCCTCATTGAGTTGAGAAGCACCATCCTCCTTCTACTCCTGCATGCTTCCTGGGCTCGGGCTCCTGCCTCCAGCACCCTATCAAAGCCTTATCCCAAATGTTCTTCCTCCTCTTCCCTCTTTTTTCTCTAAAGCCTGTATTTCTTAAAGCTTCAAAGATGTTGAACTTGCTTCTAAAAGGCTCACTCACTTCCTCCTCTGCAGCCCTGAGGAGACAGAACACCATTTTCATTCCAGCACAAAGAGGAACAACCTATTTTGAAGAAATTCTAAGTGGGCTCAGTTTCCTGCAGGATTCCATCTGGTTGCCCTCCCTCCATCACCGGAAGAGCAGCAGCATCTCAGGGGTTCTTCTCTGTGGATGGTTGGGACAGCTCAACATCAGGGGCAGAAGGTCCCTGGCAGGAGCATCTCTAGAGCTCCACATGCCATCCCAGAGCAGAGCTTGCCCAGGAGCCAATGTCACTGTGTAGGAACACACTCATTTTTGGGGTAGCCCAGCCCCAGAACATATAAATTAAGATTAAAAAACCAATCAGAATCTTTACTAACAGTCTCTGATCTGAGGGTGAGGTCTGGCTGACCATGGGAGTCTCCTCCCGAGGCTCTTCAAGGCAATATCCCTCATTCCTAAGATCTGGAATTGCATAACTGTTCCCATCAGGACTGCATCTTCCCTTACACAACAGACCAGGTCTGATAATATAAAATCCACACAAACCCCACAGAAATAACCTGTCCTTCCTGAGAAGTTTTTGAAGGGAATTAAGGTAAAATACATTTTATTGTGCATGCAAGCACTGGAATACAGCAGGAAGAGAGGAGAGGGAAAACAGAATTAAACAGTAAAAACCAGAAAAAGAAGTGCTGGGCATCTCAAGGACCCTGGGCAGTCAGTGATGGTGCTCCAGCTGGACACTCCTACCAGACCCACTAACAGAGGCACTCAGGGCCCTTACACTTGATCATCTCATATAAAACAACACAACATTATTTGGTGCCTTTCAGACTAATAAACAAGGTGGTGCTTTGCTGATCCTCTGCTATTACGAGGAATCAATAAAAGCGAAGCTGTTTCTGCCAAGGAACATTACTGCTGGTTAGGAGGAAACCTGTGGCAAAACACTTACAACATAAGGAGCAGAAATGTAATGACTTGGGTTAAACACAGGGCAAAAGTTAGGCCACTGCAAAATAATAATCCAAAGGAGTCAGTAGACCCAATTCCATGGAGAAGCAGAAGGAGGAAGAGGAAAAGGAGAAGGAAGACTATCAATACCTGCAGAGGGTGGGGGGCCTGGTTCTGTATGTCTAATGTGACACCAACAATCTGATTTTTCAGAGCTCTCAAGCCCCTTCAGCTCCAGTTTATTTCACTTGAAATGATCTTTTCCTCCCCAAGACAGAATTTGCAGCTTTGAGGGCAATTCTGTCTTCACTTCCAGTATCAGGAGCACAATAAAAAATAAAAAAAAAGGAACAGTTGAAGGTAACTTGGGGAACAGTCACTAACACACACTCCTGGGACACAGAGCCCCATGTGTGTGCCCATCAGCCCTCGGGTCTGGTTCACACCAGAGCTGTGGCTGCCCCTGCCATGAACACGTAAGATACAGATGCCAAAAGCTGCAAAAAACAACCACTGATGAGAGCAGAATCTAAAGACACAACCCCCAAACTTGAGAAAATTCACCTCTCAGAGGAAATGTCTTTTTCATGCTGAACTGAAATTCATGGGCTTTGTGTTCTGAGTATGTCGTGTGGACATTGAATCAGGAAGATCCTTGGTAATGCCAACTCAATTACTTAAAACAAAGTGTTTCCTCTGTGTAATTTCTAGATGTAAACTATAGAATATACTGCAAATATTCTGAGCTGCCACAGGCCTGGTGGTCACTCATGTCCTGTGTCCTTGTTTCTCACTTGTACATTGTTACCAGGGAAGGTACCAATCCAGTCTAAAAAGTTGGAGAATTTACTCCAAACTGGGCCAGGAAAACTCAAAAATCACAATGTAGAAAATAATCTTGTACTTAACCAAAGACCTGATACAATAATGGGTCTTTTTCGTCTCTGTATTTTATAAATCCAGTAAAACTCATAGAAAAATATAATAAAGAAATTGCTTTGCTTTTAATGCCCCCATCAGTAAAATCTACAATAAAATCAGATAACCCAATAAAAGGAAGCAAATGGTGCCATTAAAGAGAGGCCAGAAACGAACCTGAAACATTTTGAGGAGCCACAGTCAGCCCCAAACATTCCTCATTTGTCCCAATTTCTTCTCATCTTTAACATTTTAAGGCTCAGAAAGATTAAGGCAAACGAAGATACAGCAAAACTGAGATGAGTCATTTAGTCCCAAGCTACAGATTCTGATTTATGAAATGATAAATGACTGCCAGGTTGGCAGAGATAATGGGGCCTAATTAATATGCTCCCACCTAGACCTGCGTGCTTTATCTTTAGACGGGGAATCCACAGGCAGAGGTCAGAAATACTCAGGATTTTGATCTCATTTCTGCCCCTGAACCAGTGCAGCCCTGGGAAAACGCTTCATCATTACTGCAGAAAACCAGCTTTGGCTTTTAACATCCATCTTGCCTTGCTTAGGAGACCAAAAATAAAGAGAAAGAAAGAAAAAAGGCACAAGTTCACACAGAGTGTGAGGCTAAATGGGTGGATGGGGGTTCACTCTATTTCTCTAAACACCCTCGGACCTAATGGGAAGAGAAACATTCCAACAGAAATCCCATTTCAGGTGCTGCCAGGTTGATTTCCAATGACATGAGGATTTCAGTGTCTATGAGGATAAATGTGATAAACACAACAGCGCAATAAACCCAAAGACTGTAAATCAAGTAACACCACAAAGTTTGCAGCCCTTCTGGCTAAGCTTTCCTGGACCAGGAGGCCAAATTCCATGTGAGAAGCAGCTGGCATGGAGAGAACCACCTGATGCTGTGCTCTTCTGGGAAGACATGGCTTACAAATGAACTTTCTTCCCTGCAACAGAGAGGGGAACTGAGCAAATCTGGACTTTTCCCTGAGAGGAAAACACTCAGAGCTGGCACTGGGAGCTCTGTGCATCCCCAGTGCCCTGTGAGCTCTGGCTGTGTTACCTCTGCCAGGCCCTGCTGTGACATTAGTGAGAGAATGAGCTGCAATTTAACCAGAAACACACAAAAACCCCTCCTGCCTGACTGCAGCACAACTAATCTGGTCTCAGGAGCTGCTTCCAACACTTCCCAGCTCAGCCACAACCACCACCTGCCTGTCCTTTGCTGTGACAGTGACTGATATTTTACTCACATGTCAAAACCCACCACCCACCTCAGGCAGGTAATATTTTGCAAGGCTGAACTAATGCCATTACAAAAAAAAAAACCAAAAAAAACCCACCCAGCCTCACCTCCAGGAACCTCATCAGTCAGGGACTGAAATGAACTTTCAGAGCAATGGAATTGTACCAATGCCTCAAGTGTCAGTAGCCACCAGCAAGCATTTAATGGCATGATGAGGCTTCAGTGCTTTCACTGCCCATGTCAGCAAAGGGGGGGAAAAGATAAAATTCAGAGTTGAGGAGTCCCAAACTCCACCCATTGCACTTTCTACTAATTGTTATTCCTCGTGAAGAGAGAAAAACTGTAGTGACAAACATTGCCCAAAATACTGAAGGATTAGAGGGAGAAAATGGTCTGGGAAAGGAGAGGGATATCTTTGGGGTGGGACAGAGAAGGAGCAAACGCTTTCTGTCAGCTCTGCCGCCGGGCTGCGACACAAACACCTCTGGTTTCCAGGAGTTTGCCGTGATTGTAACAACACGGCCCTTTCCAGCCCACCCTAAGCACGTGTCAATGTACGAATTACAGCAGGTGCTGCGAGACAAACAAACAGGCACGGGCAGTGCGACCTCAGTCAGTAACACTGGGAGTTCACTCTCAACCAGCAGCTCGTCCCAGGGTTAAGCCCAAAGCAGCATCGCAGCCTGTAAGCTGCTCTCTCTTGGTTCCCTGACACAGTTGTGTCGAAAATACACACACACATATATATTTATTGCAGCAGTTGAAAGAAAAGCACCGGGACAGGCTGTGTCTGCTGAGAAGACCTGTGTGACAACAACCCCTCTCCCTGCCGATGCCAGCAGAGGCAGCGTGGCAGCTCTGCTGTCCTTACAGGAACCCTACACTGGAGAGCACTTTGAGCTGTTCCAAACAGGAGGGGAGACATGCAAAAGAAGGCACAAAACCTACTTCCATACCCGCAGAGTCAATGCCTTCTGTTCCCTTAGCAGAAATATCATACTTTCATTTCTGTGGCATTCACTAACAGCTCTCGGTGCTGAGCTGCTTTCTCCATCTCTCATCTCCTCCTCCTGGCCCTGGAGAAGGGCCACAGGCACTGCCCAAACCTCACACTCCATGGGCTCAGGTGGGAAGCCCAGGAATGTCTCCTCCAGTCCTGAGACCAAGGAATTCCTAATCCAAGCCCCAGGGAATCACTTGCAAACTGTATCACACAGAGTCACGACCATCACCGAGTGCCACAGAGCAATCACATCCCATAAAAACCATCACAGCCTGCAGAAGAGCCCCAAAGTAGACTCAGAGAATCCTGGAATGGTGTGGGGTTGGAAGAGAGCTTAAAGATGATCTTGTTCCACCCCCTGCCATGGGCAAGGACACCTTCCACTATCCCAGGTTGCTCCAGCCTGGTCCTGAGCACCTCCAGGGATGGAAAGTACTCGCTACCAGAATGTTAGAACTTCTGCCATTTCTACATCTGATCTGAATTCTACAACAGAGATGCAGGATATAAATACTTTCCATCACTGGCAATCACAACTGTTTTCACTCAAAACTTAATGACCCGTAAGGAACCGCTAAGATTTGTGATTCAAGCGAAAGTCAATTTTGTGACCACATAAAAATTGCAGGGGGAAAAGAAGTAATTCTTCTAATGGAAAACTAAAAGTTCAGTCACACCACTTACATGTTTAACTAAGGCACAAAGAATTAATTTTGCAATAAAACACGCTCTGAAAGCGGAAGTAGTTACTGAAAACCATCAAGAGGAGCAAGTCATTGCCCATAATGTTTTGTTGTCCCCCATCATTTCTGACATCTGTAATGGCTGCTTGTTGCGGGAAGGCTCATGGAGAAAAGATTTATCAAATCTTTGCACTAGTTATTTTATTTGCCACTTTATTACTCTGTACTTTTCTAAATGCTTATAATTTTCTGGGCAATAATTAAGGTTGGTTAGCTAAGCTCCAAATGACTTAGTGTTAAGGGGACTAGTCTTAAACTTCAGAACTACCAATACCTACTCCAGGAGTTTTCCAAGTGTCCCACTGACACCAGCAGCAATCACTCCATGCTGAATAATGTCAAGTATTTCAAAAGCAAAGTGCACAGAATCAATTAAAAACTTCAAAAGACAAGTAAATGTAGGCTGGTCTTTTACATCCACTTGCTACTGAAGTCAAGAGGCACGACCAGCCACAGTGCCTGGATTTTGCAGGTAATTGTGCAAGAAAAATTGCAAAATAGTTTTCTTATGGTTCTGATATCCCATCTCAGCTTCAGCACAGTTACAGCCCAGGGCTGAGATGCCATCCATAATCCTCCAACAACCCAGGATCACCCATTTCACAGAATTCCAGAAGGGTTTGGGTTGGAAGGGACTTTAAAGATCATCCAGTTCCAACCCCCAGCCACGGGCAGGGACACCTTCCACCAGCCCAGGTTGTTCCAAGCCCCTCCAACTTGGCCTTTGACTCTTCCAGGGGTGGGGCAGCCACAGCTTCTCTGCCCAGCCTGTGCCAGGGCTTGCCCACCCTCCCAGGGAAGGATTCCTTCCCAGTATCCCACCTAACACTGCCCTTGGGCAGTGGGAAGCCATTCCTCCTTGTCCTGTCACTCCAGGCCCCTCTCCATCTTTCTTGCAGGTTCCCTTCAGGCACTGAAAGGCTGCAATTAGGTCACCCTCAAACTTCTCCAAGCTGAACAATCCCAATTCTCTCAGCCTTTCAAAAGGTTTAAAGGCTACAGCACAAATAGGGTTGTCAAAACAAATCCTGTGTGATTCATGAATATAACATCTACCTGTTTGCTTAGCTCTACCCTGCATTTATCCCGTCACTTTGCTGGATGCAATCAGAAATTAAAAAACCAAAACAAAACAAGAAGGAGATGAGCCAAAAGATGCTAAACCTGGTAACAAAACACCCATTCCATGGGGGTAAAGTATTTTACCAATAGTTGAACCTTTCCCTAAAAAGTAATCTATCAAATTCAGCAAAGCACATCTGCCCTCACACCTCACCTGTGGAGAACAGTGAGTTCTGCTAATTAGGAGAAAGGGGGTTTGGAGGGAACTCTGTTTCCTTTCCCTGCTAATTGATTCCAGGTGTTGGAGCCTTCCTTAACAAGGAGACATTTGCTCATTTTCCTGCCCCCAGTCTCTGATCTAATTTTTCATCCCACTTTGCCGCCTTCTTCCTGTTCCTCCAACCTAGCAGCACACATGGAGGGCTTGAGAAAAGGTTAAAATAGATTAAATATTATAGAAACTATGGGAGAAAGGGAACACTGTATGGGGAAGAAGAATCAACAGTGCAACTCAGGAACCCCCTTGTTATTTCAGAGAGACTATAAAGGTCCAGCCTGGTTTTGATCCAGTTTAACTGTGTTTTCCTAATATTCAAATGGTGCAACCCTGATAATGGGATTCTGAAAATAATAATGGGATTTAAGCCTCCAAAATGCTTTACTTGCAGAGCTGAGGCATGGACTGGCCCATGGACACTCCACACCTCCATCACCACCTCTCTGACAACACTCACGGTGGGATTCTTGTCATTGTCCCTTCCAACTCAGGATATTCCATGTGACATCCATCACCACCCTGAGGGAATCTGTTCCCATGGCCCAGTGTCACTGCACATCTCACCTCCCAAAAAATACCAGCACTCGTGGAATATATTGTCATATCCAGAAGCATTTGGACTAAGAGCTTTGCATGAAGACAGAAGTGAGACAAGGAAGCGCCAGACTTTCTGCAGACAAACCAACCCAATTTAAAGCACATTATCAATTAAAATTGCACATGCTGCTTTAAATAAATTCTAGATGCCACTTTCAATAATCAACCTAAAGACTTAAAATACGAGAGACAGAGAATTGGTGGTAAAAACTGCAAACAGCATGGCTGGGGCAAGGAAAACACCCTTTGAAGGGTCTGGAATGGTCTGCAGGGCACATCTGGCTGCAACCACTCCAAAAAATCCCAAAGCCAACATAAATTAGCTCTGGCCAAGCAGGGCAGAGCTGGCCCTGCACAACCTGCCCACAGTTGTGCCCAGTTGTCCTCAGCAGCTCCAATTCAGCTCCATTTCCACTCACCAGGAATTAAAATTCATTTCACACGCGTTCAGCTTTAATGGGATTATTTGCAGTGTGAGGAGCAATCAATTTTAGGGCAAAATCAGTGCACGGAGGCCAAAAACGTCCTCTGTTTTAATTGCAGCTGTAATTACTTTCTAAGACTCCAATCCAGCAAATTACCCCGGAGACTCCTATTAATCACTATTAAATATTTTACATCGCCAAGCAGGAATAGTCGCTGAGGAAAAGGCTGTTCCCATCCTCAAAAATACCCAATTTGAATAGATTATGGATCACAGAGTGGGAAGCCAAAAAACCCCGACCACGACGGACTCTTTTAATTGCGGTGTGGGAAGAAAAGTGTGAAGCATCGAGTCCCCCTTTTCCCTCCTCTTACTTCTATTATATGATAAAATAAACCCCAGAAAGATCTTTTACAACTTGTCACGAAGTATCACAGCTCTTTATCCCTTTAATCCCAATTAAAGGCCGAGGCGCGTTTGGTTTTGTTTCTTTTATAAACTTATCAGGGCAGTAATTGAATTAATCGAGTGTTTTCGTATTAAAATTACAACCCGGCTCCTTGTGGCACCCGGGGCACATAAAACTATCCCAAATCCCTTTCTCCTGACACCAAACACCCCTCAGACCACCGACCCTTCTGAAGGATTATATTTATCCCTCTTTATTACATTAATTTGGCACCGACCTTCCCTCGGCTCGCAGATCCCGATCCCATCAGTCCGACCTTTCGCTGCCGCAAAGTTTGATGCTGTTCCGGCTTTTTTTCTTTTGTTTTTTTTTAGTGTATCCCCCCCCCCACTCACACGTAAAATCTCTTGTTTTCAAACTTAAATCTTTCCGGTTTGGGGCGGGGGTGGGGGGGGGGGAAGGGGAAGTCTGCACGAAGTTTCTACCGCGACGCGTTTATATAGTTATATATCTATATATGTATTAGTTTTTGAGTTGTCACACTGCGAGAGGTCCCACAACCCGACCCCCCCCTCCCCACACACCCCCCCCCCCCGCTTTCCGCACGGAAAACAAGCCCGGAGAGAGCACAGATATCTTTATGACCGCGCCAAGCGCTCCCACCGCGCGTTTTTCGCCCGGTTTGTGGGGTTTTTTGGTTTTTTTGGGGGGGTTTTGGCGGCGCTCTGGCGGGCCGCCATTTCCCCTCACAGCCCCCCCCCCCCCAACCCACACCGCGCCCCCCCCAACAATGCGCCCCCCCCACACACC
>JAWWEW010000060.1:263375-278457 GCA_035583185.1 Anabacerthia variegaticeps
GAATGGGACAAATGGGATGGGGTGGGGTGGGATGGGATAGGGAATGGGATGGGTGGGAATAGGATAGATGGGATGGAGGAATGGGATGGGGTAAATGGGATAAATGGGATAGGGACTGGGATAGGGGAGGGGATAAATGGGATGGGGGAATGGGATAGGGAATGGGATGAATGGGATGGGGGAATGGGATAGGGTGAATGGGATAGGGGATGGGATAAATGGGATAGGATAAATGGAATAGGATGGGGAATGGGATGGGATAAATGGGATGGGGAAATGGGATAGGGGATGGGATGGGGGGAATAGGATAGGGAATGGGATGGGAATGGGATAAATGGGATATAGGGAATGGGATAGGAAAAATGGGATGGTTGGGATGGGATAAATGGAATGGGATAAGGTAAAATAAACAGGATGGGGTGGGGTGGGGAATGGTTCAGAGGGGCACAGCCACGTGCATTAGGGCACATTTATGGCTGAGATGGAAATCTCGGAAGGGGGTACTTGGGAAATGGAACTGTAAATCCAGTGGATTGGGACCGTGCTGGGTGCACCCACGAGGAATAGAAAATATGGCCTTCTCTGCATTTATTAAACCTGTTTTCCCTCTCATCTGGGAATCTTATTTCCCTTTGCATTTGGATTTTGGAGCCAAAGAAGAGGGATTTTTTAGGGATGTGTTGGGAAGGGGCATGAGGGGGCCCCGAGCTGGGACAGCTTAAACAGAGTGGGTTTTCAGGGCAGCAATGAATGAGATTTGCAGCGGCTCCTTTGAAACACACACCATAATATTCTTCATCCCTCGAGTGAGACACATAAAATACCCTCTCAAATCTTTGATTTAGCCAGAAAACAAACACATTTCTCACTTCGGCTGTGCCAGCAAGTCCCAGCTGAAACCCAGACCCTGCAGATGCTCGAGGTTGGGTCCAGGTTTACAGGGAACTTGTGGAGCCAAAAGATTTTACAAATTGAACTCTGTTTATTTCAACTCTTATTTCAGTTTTAATTGTTTTGTTGAAATCCCTGTTTCAGGGCTTTTTGCTCTTTTATCTTGCTGCTTTACAGATCATTTTGCCAGAAACGACCCCATTCCTGCCACCCACATTCCTGCTTTCCCTCCTCAGAGCTCACTACAGGATGGATACCCCAACCCTAAATCAGATTTTTGGGCTGTTTTTCAGTGCATCTGGGTGGATATTTCCAGCCTTAAGCTGAAATCTCCCTTTCTTTGTATTTAATTATTCAAACAGAAATATTGCTTGGGAACATTGAGCATGTTCCACTGATCTTCCTCTCTGGCTATACAGTATAATAATCATTATTATTGGTAACATTTTATGTTATTACCATTCTTGCCTGGTGTGTGCCCAGCCTTCCCCATGGGGGACACTTCGGATGCTTCACCTACTTCCCCACTTCCAAGGGCCTGTCCTCAGGTTTTTAGGGAAGGGATGTTCCTCCCAGAGGAGTCTGTAAAACCCAGCTCAGTCATTAAGAGCAGCCCTGGCAGTCACTTGTTTCAATCTTTGCCTGGACTTTATCATTTGCACATTTTCTTCAAGGTATTTTTCCATTAATCATCCCCCATTAGCAAACATCTTGCCTCGCCTGGTTTGCTTCTGTACTAAGATTAAGCAGGAAAAAAGGATTAAAAATGTCATTATGAGAGCCTAAGATGTAAAAGCCCTAAATATATACAGCTGGAAAAGGCTTTTCCTTTTAAAGAAATGAAATATCACTTCCACAGAGCTTTCTCGTGCTGCCGTGGTAATTTGACATTTGATAAAGTCTGAGCCACTCGCCAAGCCCTGACCCCTCTTCAAGTCTGGGGAAATATTTGGTGTTGAAAGCAACTCTGATGATCTATCGGCCTTTCATCTTTTTAATATGGCAGGACAAGTTCCAAATGATCAAATTATACGGAATTACTCGCACCTCTGAAGTCCAACATCTCGCTGCGAGAGCTGCTGCCATCGGGTTGGTGAGCACTTGGGGATTTGCTAAAGGAAAGTTTTGAAGGAAGCTGGAACTAACCTTCTTATTCCAGCCCAGGAACTCACAAAACAGGCTTTGCCTTTTGTTTTTCAGGGCACTGCTGGAAGGCTGGGAATGTCACTCCTTCCTTCCAAGCCAAGAGAAGAGCTCGTGGGAAGCTCAGTCTGAGCAATTTGTGAGTGGCCCAAGTTTAAATTTGGGATATTATTCAGGAACATCCACAAAACTCCTGCTAAAAGCTGCTCTCCCTCCTCCCCATGTTCCTGACTGAAATTCCAAATGCACAGTCAGGGATCACGAAATCAAAGGACAACTAGCATTAAAAGGCTGGGACAGTTCCACCGTCTCCTGCTGCCTGTGCCAGGAAAACACCTGTGAAAGCATCGTGGGGTATTTGCCCTTCCTTTGCCCAGGGCATGGCAAAAAAAGCCAACAGAGTGAAAGGGGGAAACACTGAACTGATGAGCTACAGAATATGAAGTGAATTTCTGAGCCAAGAGCCTTTTCTCTGTGACTCTGCAACTTCAGGCTTTCACTGGTCCATAGACAACACTGACAGTCCCCACACAACATCATGGAACCACCACCAAATGTCATCAAGCAAAAATAGTCTTTATTCAAATTTCATGGAAACAGGAATCACTGTACTTTGCAAGACAGGGAAAAATAAAATAAAAAAATTTAATATAAAACAAGGATATTGTCACAATACCAGAATATGGAACTATACTTCTTTTCCCTATAGATTACTGCAAGTACCTCTATTTTTTTTTTTCCTTTTGACTGTGCTATTCACAACTTTTTAAGTCCAAAAAATATGGAACAAATGTAATATGAAACTTAAGACTTAGCACTTCCACTAAATGGCAGACATCAAAGGGCATCAATTGGAGGGCAAGGACTGTTAAAGCCGTCATACCTACCATGAATCCTCACTGCAATCCCCTAAACCCACGAGGGCACAGTGCTCCTTCCCTGCAAGGCTCTTCCTGGCAGACAGGGCAAGCTGGGGGCTCTGGGAAGGGCTCTGTTTGAGGAGAACCTTTCTGCTGGAATGAAGGGAGCGGAGCAGCCTCGCACCAGGGAGCAGCAGGGCAGGGAGGGAGCGCTGCAGTTAATGACAGACAGACCATCGGGGTGTTAAAAATATACAGCATCCACAGGGTTTCTACTTCAATCACTTGGGTACAGCTACTAAACATGTACAAAAGACTCTTCCAACCATTCCAGGTGGGGCTGCAGCCAGGTTAGGATCTGGAGCGGGACCGTGACCGCGACCGGGAGTGTGACCTAGAGGCTGACCTAGACCTGGACTTGGACCGGGACCTCGGCTTGGAAACGGATTTAGACCTGGAACGAGAATCTGATTTGACATTTGGTTTGGGCTTGGAAATGGACCTAGACCTGGAGCGAGACACCGCATCCTCCCCCTCGCCTTTCGCCTCCTTCTTGTCAGACTCGGACTTGAGGTGCTCCTTTTCCTTGGAGCCTGACCTGGACCGCTCGTGGCTGTCCCTCCTTTTCTTCTTGCTGCTGGCTTTGTCTCGCTTGCTGCGCCTCCTGCTCTTCTCACTCTTGCTGCGGCTCCTGCTTCTACTTCTGCTGTCATCCCTGCTCCTCTTCCTACTTTTCCTTTTATCCTTGCTGTGGCTCCTGCTCCTGCTCTCATCCCTGCTCTTGCTCCTGCTTCTAGCCTTGCTAACGCTCTTCTCCCTGTCTTTGCTCCTACTCTTCTCCTTGCTCCTGCTCCTCATGCCCTCCCTCGCCTCCCCCCTGTCCTTACTCCCACTCCTGCTCCTGCTCTTTTCCTTGCTGGGGCTCCTGCTCTTGGCTTTCTCATCACTGTTATGGAGAGCGCCCTCGGATTTATCCTTGCTTTTGTTCCGGGATTTCTCTGCGCTCCTGCTGCGGCTCCTACTTTTATCCTCTTTACTTGGAGTCCTGCTTTTCTCTTTCTGGCCTCTGCTACGGCTCTTGCTTCGACTACGGCTCTTGCTTCTGGAACGGGACACAGACCTGGAAGTGCAAAGGCAACAGACAGCTCTGCTTTAGAGTGCTGTGGGTCTGAGCAGCACAGTGTGTGGAGAATGGGAGGGAAAAGGAAACCAAACAGTGCTCCTGCTGCACATTTAGGACTTCTCAGATCTAAGTGGGAGCCCCCAGCTGTGCCAAGACAAAGACTTACCTGGATCTGGATCTGCTCTTGGAGCGGCTGCTGCTGGCACTGCGGCTCCTGCTCTTGTGGGAGTGTCTGCTCCGAGAGCGAGACCTGCAACACAAGGAACCAGCCTCACGTTAGCACGTGCCCATGGGGAGCTTGTGGTCCCTGGGGGAAAACCCCACAGGGTTAGAGCACCTTCCAGGGGGTTACACACACGGTTACAACCTCAGAGCACCCCCCTTCCCACCTCTCCTCCCTGCTGCCATGGCTGACAGCGGGCAGGGTGCTGATCTGGAAGAAAATATGTTCCCTTAAGGGATAATCACCTTCCCAGTGAAAAAACAGCTTGAATATGGTGAGACACTGGGATAAAGCTTCAAATCAGGCTTTGATTTCATAACCAAGTGCTTCTAGGAACAGCAAAAGGTTTGCTTGAGTTTTCTTGCAACAACAACTTCTAGCCCAGAATGGAAAGGGGAGAACACTTGGTGCTGCTGAAGCAGCTCTTGGTCAGACAAGGAAAGCAGCAAATCTCTGAGGAACAGGGAACAGGTGGGGGTTTCCAAGCTGAGAAGGAACTGATAGTCCTGGTGCTTGGAGGAGCAGAACACAGTGTTCAGAGCTGAAGTGCTGAAAACACCTTCTGTTCCATTCTGTGTGCTCAGCCCCACCGGCCACCAGCTGCTCCTGCCAGGCAGTGAGGACACAGGAGCCAAGCAGGAAGAGTCACAGGTGTTCAGAGAGCAGCTCCACACATCCCCAAGAGCCCTCTTTGCCCTTGGTTACCAATATATTCTCAAAAACTAGATTTCTTGAGAACTCTGAAGGTGTTTTGGAACCCTAAGGTCTCAGCCTGCTCCACATTATAGACATACCTTGAATGGCTTCGGCTTCTGGAGTAGGAGCGGCGCCGTCTCGATCCAGGTCTGTCTTCCACTAATCTAATCTTCCTGCCATTTACTTCTGTCCCGTCCAGCTTTTCAAGGGCTCTTTTCATGTCAGAATAGGATTTGAACTCAATCACACCTTCATTTTTCCTTCCTTTGTGTGCATCTGCATATGTCACTTCCCCTGCCTGACGCATATAATCCTAGGGGAAGAGGACAGAATCACCATCGCCTCGAATCCAGAGCCAGGCTCCCAGGCTCATTCCTGCAACGATGCTCCCTCAGCCTCTGCTGTTCCCAGGGATGCCAGCAAGGCTTTGAACCACACAGCATTTGTGGTGCCAAGTAACACACTCTGATTTCACAGAGTGGCTGTGATTAGAACCAGGGTGGGGTTGGTAGTTTTGAGCCAAATGATAATTGAAGGTCTCCCATCTCCAGTCTAATATCAAATATGCTCTGGACTCTAAGTTTCAAATTACAGAAGTGATTAAAGAAATAAGATGTTTGCTCTCTAAATCATGTTTTCAGAGGTAATTGGGGAAGGTGATAAAGGTTGAGTATGAAGAGGCAAGAAGCCCACAGGCAAGCAAACCTCCCTTTGTCCTCCACCTTGGCAAACCAGTTCATTCTGCTGGAAGAAACCCCAGAGAAGTCAAAGCTCAATCATTTTCCCATTTCATGCTTCCTGGTTTCTCCCTTTCAATTCCTAAACCCCTCTGTTTATCAGGCAGGGCCCTTCTGCCCCACTTCAATCAAGCCATCAGGTCAGGCCATCCTTCAGCCCCTGGGGAATTTGGCTGCAGCGGAAACACTGCACAGAGCTCTGGTTCGGTCTGTTTTCAGCCCAGCTACTCCCATCTTAAGTACACTGAAATGAAAGCTATTCCCAAAAAAGCAGCAATGCATCCATTGGAGGATTAATCATGCCATGCTCTACTTACAAATTTGAGTACCAGAAGCAAAGACAAGCTACTGAAGAAGCATTAACAACAAAGACATTGGCAGCATCTCCGTACGTACCTGAACTAGTGTTACACTCAATTACAGACCAGTTTCTACTACGTCAAAGTTTGTTTAGAACAAATTTTACACATCCTTAAAAGAGAACCATAAAAGAACAAGTGGGTTTAACCATTGCTGCTCAGGTAAAGGAAACACTAATTTTTTGCATCTGCTATGGAAATCCTGTTCCCTGAATGCACGAGGGGGATAATCACAAGTCAACACGTCACTTGGAGGTACCATGGGCTCCACAGTGTCACCCAACACCTCCACTGCTGAGACTTGCCTTCCACTTCTTTGGACTTCAAAAGTAACAGCTTTTGGCAGGGGTTTTGCATGATTACTCCTTCTGGAAGCATCCTTTCCCTGAAACTTTCCTTAAACCAGCTTTAAATGGTGTGGAAATTCCTAACAGAGCCTGTGCAGGAATGATGCTATCGGTTCAAACAGCTCTAGCACCTTACAAGCTGATGGGTTAAATCCAAAGTGACAAGGGCAAACTCCTCCATCTCTAGTGAATCCCACCCCTGGTGTGATTCAAGTGTGTTTTGACAAGGCTTAAAGAGAAGATAAAACACAGCTGTATGTGATGTTGGCTGGTATTAAGGACAACAGTTATTCTCCCACTTTCCAGTGCCACCAAACCTGCAGGTGCAACTCCCAAGCTCTCCTTAATGCTTTCCTATATGCAAATACACTGCTGTATTGATTTAGGGGGTGTGCTACTCCCAAACTCTCCTGCCAGGCACAGGAGCACAGGGAGGTGCTCAGGAGTTGGAGCACAGCACAGCTGTTCACCACTCTGCCTTGCTGAAGCTTTTACCCTTCGTGCCCTTGAACAGAGAGAGGGTGAGGAAAGGGCCCCATACCTTCAGATCCTGCCAACTGCAGCGGCTTGACAAATTTTCCACAATCAATCTGTATTCTGTACGGGTCGGGGGACCGTACTTATCTCTTCCGCTTCTTCTATAACCATATCCACCTTTAGGAGGTGACAGACAGAACTTCAACCAGGGAAAAGGAGCCTCCTCGCCGCCCCCACCACAACTGTCCTGCCCCCCGTGTGCCCAAAGCCCCCCAAGCCCTCCCGCCCCCCAGGCTAAACCCAACCCTCCTCAGAGCAATCTCACAGAGACCCAAAGCATTAAAGATGTTTGACTACAAGCACGTAATTAAGCAAAGCACAGGATTATAATTACGCTACGATTAACATGCAATTAAATTTAATATTATTTTTAAAACAGTTCGAAAGAAGAAAACCGAATGAAGCCAGTTGACTAAAGTTACTTACATTGCTTAAAGGCTTTCTGAATATCTGACATGAATAAAGCTTTTCAGGCACCTATTTCAGATTAATCTCATCTGTCTCTAACCCTTGGGATCCTCACCACCCAGGTCTAATGGGAAAAGGCTGCGGTCGTCACATGGCTTCCTTTTTTTTTGGTCAGCCAAGGGCCACAAAGGTCAAAGAGCCACTCATGGAAAGGTACCCCAAGGTCAGCAAATGGAACGGGCAGTCATCTTAGCCTCAAAGGACTCTTTCAATTAAAACATTGAGGTCTTTGTTAAGTCTATGTTAAACAGCACATTGCAAAGAAACCATTCAAAATACTTAAACGAAATGATAGTAATAATAATAATAAAAATGGTACAAGAAACTGCGTTTATTAATTTATGAATTAAAATAGTTTAATACAAACAAGTTAAGAAATATTCAGATCAACAGTTACATTTACAGTTACAGAACAACTTCGTATGGTTTTGTTTTCAAATTTTTTTTTTTTAATTTTAAAAAATAAACAAGTTAAAAAGATGTTTTATTTAAAATAAGGCAGGGATACAAAGGCACAAGTGCTTACTGCGTCCAGAACCGTAACTGCTGTCACGGCGTGGGCCCCGGGCGTGCTCCACGATCACTCTCTCCCCACACAGATCCTTCCCATTGAGCTCATAAACAGCATCGTCTGCGTCCCTCAGGTCATCAAACTCCACAAAGCCGTACCTGGGCAAAGGGAGGCAAAGGGGATCACTGGCAGAAATGAACCCTGGGGCTCTGGGGTGTCCTGCAGAGGAGCCTCCTGGGGGTTTGAGGCTTGAAAAAAGGAACAAAATTAAAAAAACCTCCAGAAAGAGGGAGAGAGAGGAATAGGAAGGCTTGAAAACACATCTATTCATTTATAAGTACATGTTTTACAGAAGTGAAACAGTTGCTGAATTGAACTGAAGGTGATTCTCCATCAACAAGATATTAGTCATGTGAGAGTGTAATGGTTGAATTCATTTATGTTGGCAAGAGATGACTATTACGGAGTAATCTTTGAGGAAATTGAGGGTGTGATTTTTCTTTTTAAAGGTAGGATTTAAAAACCCCAACCATTAAAAGTGAGCACTACCCCACACACCCAATAAATACAGAGTTAGGGAATTGTTTAGGTTGGAAAAGCCCTCCAAGATCCAAGTCCAACCATTAAGCAGCACTGCCAAGGCCACCACTAACCATGTCCACATGCCCATCCTGTGCAGGGGCTCAGGGACAACCTGGGGACTTGCTCATGGTCACAGAGCAAATTCACAGCAGCCAAGTCCCCCCTGCCCATTTCTAACCTGACAAGAACTAAACACCTATTTCAATTCTGTTTCCCATTATGCCAATGGGTCAGGGAAGAGGACAAAAAACACCAGAGGGCTATTTATCAGAGCTGAGAGTCTACCAGTGGCTGAAATCACTTCTTAATTACCTCCCAAGGTGGGATCCAGGCTCTGGAGTCACCCAAATCCAAGGATGCTCCAGCCCTGTGCACAACTGAGGCCTCTTTTTGGATGCAACACCTCTGGCTGCTTCAGGCAAACATAATCCTGGGCTGGGTCTTAGAAAGCCATGGGGGAATCTCAGGGAGCACTGGAGTTTAAGGAACAAACTCCTGATACAAAAAGCAGCTTTCCAGTACCAAAAGGACTCCAAGAGAGCTGGAGAGAGACTTTGGACAAGGGCCTGGAGAGACAGGACAAGGGGGAATGGCTATACAGTGCCAGAGGGCAGGGTTAGATGGGATATTGGGAGGAAATCCTTCCCTGTGAGGGTGGGCAGGCCCTGGCACAGGTTGGGCAGAGAAGCTGTGGCTGCCCCTGGATCCCTGGAAGTGTCCAAAGCCAGGTTGGACTGGACCTGGAGCAACCTGGGCTAGTGGGAGATGTCCCTGCCCATGGTAGGGGGTAGAATGAGATGAGCTTTAAAGTCCCTCCAACCCCAAACACTCCACCATTCCATGGAAAACACTGGCCTCGTTGAGGTCACCCAATTTTTAAGCTTTCTCTCCACCTCCCCCAATCACAGCACTATGGGCAGCTCCTGTTTGCTGTGTGATGGGCTCTGCACTAATGCCAGACTTCAGGATTCCTCCAAACACCACAGATCAGGCAACTGCTGTCACCTGCAAGTGCTGCAGTTTCAAGGAACAAACAAGTGTGATTGATTTATAACAACTGAAACTATCACAGTCATTACAAAACCATTCAAATCACAACTTTCTTCCCTTCCATTTCAGAAATAAAGTGAGTGCAAACTCGCTTCAATAAAAGGAGATCTCACCCTAAAAGCAGCTCTTGACAGGTGAAGTACCTGTGATGCACCAGCACTTGCATGACAATAAATGTAGAGAATTCCATCAGTGTTGAACACGTTCCCAGGAGCTGTTTTGGGGGCACTCAGTCCCCCATCACAAACCAGCCAACACGCAGCCCCTCCAGCAGCTCCAGTTCCTGCCCTTGGCCTCCCATGGGATGGGAATTTGCTTCCCAGTTGGTCCCACACCAGCAGGACTTTGGCCAAACTGACAAACACCATTAAAATGTTTCCTTCTGTTTGCTCGTTCCAAAAGGGAACGCTTATCATTCACCCTACACTGTTTGTCTTTTCCGTCTGGGAATACATCAAATGCAAGTAGACTTAGAACAACATATTGCTGGAAAAGGAAAAAGCAAAGGTTATGAGCGACTTCTAATTACTTTAAGACAAAAAAAAAGCAAGTTCATCCAAACCTTGTGATTACCTGCATTTAAAGAATAAAATTCAAAGCCCACATCACTCATAAATGAAAGCAAGGCTGATCCACCTGGTAAATATGGACAATATTGCACCATAGGATCTAAAATCATGAATCCAAAGCCTTTGGAAGCACTTTGACACCACAGAAAGCCACCACTGCTGACCCAGCCATTGGAACCTGCTGCTCCATGCCAGCTTTTGAATCTGCTTTCAAATGTCTACTATTACACTTCATATGTGGCATAAAACTACTTACTAAAAATGTCAATGCAATTTACTTCATCTGCTGTGAAACCACACCATTTCCTGCTCATGGATCAGAAAAGGAAAGAGCTACAGCAAAGTGTCCTCATCCCAAGCAATTCCAACAGACTGAACCTTCCAAAAGGTGGGTGTTTGGTTTCTTAAAATCTGAAACGAAAGGCAAAATGTGATTTTCTAAAATTGCTGAATACCTGAAATAAAAGGCAGACCCTCCTCAGCTTTCTCCTCCTCCTGCTGCTTCCCTGCCTGCATGGCTTTGGAAGTGGATGCTCCCTCTTGGCTTTCCACACCAGGACCACCACACAGCCCAGGCATTCCCTGAGTGCCAAGCTTTTCCCACTTCTCCTGAATAGCTGGAGATGTGGTGGAGCCCAAAAGCCCAAGTTCCACGTGCCATTCCCTTTGCCCTGGCAGGCTGGAAATCCACGAAGTTCCAGGGGGTTGCAATCCATTGGAGCTTGACCTGAGGCTGCAGGGTGGGTTCAGAAGCTGCTTTGCAGCTTCCCACCAAAGAGAGACCTGCTCACCTCTCACCAAACAAGCTGATGGTCTGGCAGCTTCCCAAACTTCCCATCACACACTTGCTCCACATGGATAGATGGCTTCAAACCCCTCCACTGTTCTTCCCACAGTTCTGGATGAGCAAGGGCAGGTCAAGCAGCCCCAACACGAGCAGCCACAGAGGAGGACATGCAGGAAAAACTCATTCCTGGCTTTGGCTTCGTTTGGAATAAAGAATGTGATGTGTCCAGCCCTAAAAAAACACTCCTGAAAATTAACTTATCAGTGACACACTGGGCTCCTTGTTGGAGCTGCCCCATAGCCAAGGCCATGGCCAGGAGCAGGATGGTACCAAGGAAAAGCATCTTCAGGGCCCTTGAAACAAAACACTCATTTCGATATCACAGAAGGTACAGCCTTAGAAACTACCCGAATTTCATTACTACTTTAAAAGTCACTACTAAATCTTACATTTAAGTTTCTGTACTAGTCACAAATATTGCTGGGTTTCCAGCACAACTTAACACCTTAATGCAAAAAGAAATTAAAAGCTCAACTTATTCACAGAAGTATTAGCAAAGGAATAAAATAATCCACAAATCCACTGGAATTAAAAGCCAATCCATGAACAGGTGAGCTCACCATCACCCAGGTGTGCTGGGCAGCATCATGTTACAGATCATCCCTGGGAGGGTGGGCAGAGAAGCTGTGGCTGCCCCATCCCTGGAAGTGTCCAAGGCCAGGTTGGAGGCACTTGAGCTCGTAGAAGGTGTCCCTGCCCATGGCAGGGGGTGGAACTGGATGGGCTTTCAGGGCCCTTCCAAGCCAAACCACTTCTCTCTGGGCAGCAAAGCCAGACTTTGAACTGAGCTAGATGGAAGAATGGAAGTTTGAAGGTTTGATCTGTGTTCCTCAACCCACTGGAGAAGTCACATCCCTCTGTCCTGCAGGTATGGCCTGAGGATGAAGCCATGAATTCTCCAAAGCTGCTCAGGGTGATGCAGGCAGGTAAACACAGACAGAAAAGTGAGACTGCAGATTGGCTCCCCCACCACTGAAAGTCTCCAGCTCTTACAGGCATCACAGGTAGCTTTTAGTGTGCTTTTAGACAATAAAAAACAGGCTAAAAAGCCCCATTTTCTGCTCACTTCATACACACACAGAGCTCTGGCTGTCAGTGCAGCTCTGAGTGGGAAAAGAGAACATGCAAACTAAGAGCACACAATTAAACATGCAGCCTGGAACAGAGAATCCTACAGGACCCACAGTTTCATTTCCCCAGCCTTCCCTCAGGTAATAATTGCTTTAAGCCATTGAATTGCAAGCTTAAATTACAATTAGCGAGCCCCAGCTAAGCTTTTAGGACTCAGTGGGATCACATTGCATTCCATCCTCTCACTCCAGCATTCCAGTTTAGCTGCTCAAACACCCAGCAGCTGCTCCACCAAGGAGAGCCCCCAAACTTCCAGAAGGAACTGCAGGAATCTCTCCAGTCAAACACCATGCAGGAATTTTTAATCCCTTGCTAAGCACTACTAAAAATAAGCTATGGAGGAAGGCTCAGGACAGGCCCAAGCACAGACACACAACTTGGTTGCTCAAGTACATTTCTTGTCGAGGAATTTAACTCCAAACCTGTGAAAGAACTTCAGAATATGAAACTAAAAAAAGAATTGAGTTAATCTTAGAAACGCAGGCTGGGTTCTGGCTAAGCCATGATAAAAGCAGGAAGACAAGTCCCTCTGCCACATCAGCCACATAAGTCAGCAGTTGCACATCTGCTAACAAAATTTAGTTGCCTTTTTCTCCCCTCCCAACACCTGTGAAACAGAAATATCGAGTCTGGAGGTTTACTCAGCAACAGGAAAACTGACTCCCCCCAACTCCAAAACAGTTCCAAGGATGCAGAGTGGGGCTGGAAAACAGAACACATGGATATTTCAGCTAATCCTCAACATCACCTGAGGCTGTGTGGGTTAAAACACTGACAGGGGAACACTTGTTTGCTTTAAATAATGGGCTTTATTCATCTTCTAAACCTGTTAAATGTCCACCTGCAGCACAACCAGCATTAAAACTTAATGGGCCTCTTTTATTTTAATGCTCGAGGACTAACTTGTACAAGAAATTCCTGTTCTCCTCTTTCAAGGTGGAATTAATACCTGGCTCCCCTGGATATAGAATAATAAAATCCATGTTCCACTCAGCCTTCCTAAGCAAGGACTTCAGGCTGGTTTTCTTGGAAGAAGCAAATGCTCCAAACTCGTTTTGAGTATTGGGGAAAAACACACCAAAAATAGCAATTTGTTTTCTCTTGGAAAATCCACACTTGAATGTCTTGGGCAAGTTGGAGCAGGATGCAACCCCTGGAGCAGCACAGGTGAGAACACAGAGGTACAGGGGCTCAAGGGGTATGGGGGGGCAGGACACCCCCCTCGGGCAGCCTGGGGGCTCTGGGAGCAGCTCTGCACCCCCCCAAAACAAGGGGGTTCTTTTTTGGGGTGTGTTAACCTGGGGTGCAGGGGGCCCTGGGGAGGACCCCCAAGGTGACACCCCTCTCTGCAGAAGGGGACAGGACACAGATGACCTGTCCTTGTCCTTCCCCTCTCAGCCCCCCAATAACTGAGATGGGCACTCCAGTGTCCTGTCCATGCTGTCACAGAAACCCAGGTGTCCTGTCCCCCAAAAAGAGAGAATCCAGGGGTCCTGCCCCCTCCAATAAAGGCCCAGGCACCCTGTGCCCCCTCCCCAAAAGGGAATCCAGGCCTCCTACCTCCCAGTTGCCATAAAAACACAGGTATCCTGCCCCCCTCCCCAGTAAAGACCCAGGGGGTCCTGGCCCCCACAAAAGTGGGAGCCCACACATCCTGCCCCACTCTCTCAACCAAAGGTGAACCCAGGTGTCCTCTCCCCCTCCCCAATAAAGGCCCAGCTGTTCTGCACCCTCCCCAAAATAGGGAACCCAGGCATCCTGTCCCCCCCAAACAGGCCCAGGAGTCCTGTCACCCAAAAAAAGGGGGAACCCAGGCATCTTGTCCCCCCCTGAACAGGCCCAGGCCTCATGCCCTCCAAATAAGGGGAACCCAGGGCTCCTGCCCCCCAAACGGGAGCCCAGCTGTCCTCTCCCCCAAAAAGGGGGAGCCCAAGAGTCCTGTCTCCCCAATAAAAGTCCAGGCGTCCTGTCCCTTTCTAAAAGGGGCCCAGGCCTCACGCCCCCCTCTCCTCCAAAAAATGGGGTACCCAGGGACCCTGTCCCCCTCCTCAACACACCCCCAGCCACCCTGTCCACTTAAAGAGGCCCAGGCCCAGAAAAGGGGTACCCAGGCACCCTGTCCCCCTGCCCAGTACAGACCCAGCCGTCCTGACCCCCAAAAAGGGGGAGCCCAAAAGTCCTATCCCCCTAATAAAGGTACAGGCGACCTGTCCCCTTCTAAAAGAGGCCCAGGCCTCACGTTCCCCAAAAATGGGGCACCCAGGCACCCTATCCCCCTCCCCAGTACAGACCCAGGTACCCTGTCCTACAAAAAGGGGGAACCCAAGAGTCCTGTCCCCCCAGTAGAGGTCCAGACACCCTGTCCCCCTCTAAAAGAGGCCCAGGCCTCACACCCCACTCCTGTCCCCCTCCCCAGTACAAACCCAGCCGCCCTGTCCCCCTCTACGACAGATCCTCCCGTTCCCCAAACCCACCCCAGCCCCTCCACAACGCCCCCCGCCCCTCCATCCTTCCCCCCCTCCCCAAACGGGCGAGCCCACCCGCCATACCCCCCTCACGGCCCGCCCCCGGCCTGCGCCCGCCTCGCCCCCCTCGCGGCCGGGCCGGGGCTCACCCATTCTTGAGGTCCACCTCGAGGATCTTGCCGTAGCCCTTGAAGAAGCGCTCCACGTCCCTCTCGCGGGCCTGGTAGCTGAGGCGGCCGATGTAGACCCGCGGCATGGCGGGGCCGGGGCTGGGCCCGGGCGGCGTGAGGGGCCCGGCCCGCCCGCCTGACGTCACCGCCCGCCCGCCTGACGTCACCGCGCCGCGCGCCGCGCCGCTCTTAAAGGGGCCACGGCAGCGGGTGGGGACCACCCCTCACACACCCCCTCACACACCCCCCTCACACACCTCCTCACACACCCCCTCACACACCCCCCTCACACACCCCCCTCACACACCTCCTCACACACCACCTCACACACCCCCCTCACACACCCCCCTCACACACCCCCTCACACAACCCC